>SNQJ01S0022979.1:71241-99396 GCA_010110895.2 Picea sitchensis | reverse complement strand
AATATAAATCCACGAAAATCGAATATGGATTGATTTATTAAACAACAACAAAGCTATCATTCAATCTTTTTTGATTTATTTTTTTATAATGTTTATAAACAAGAAATGGAATAACAAACTGTCTAATTGAAAACAGAGATAAAAAATAGTAGAATATGTTTAGACTGCAGGAAATTTTTGTATTCATTAAACTAATGAAATAAAACTAACAAATTGACCTGTTATCACATCCCATATTCGTCCTATGTATAGCATCCAATCTCACTGTCTGATGAGGAAAACCCGCAACAGATCCTACAAATGCTTCTCGTAAATGTAAAGCAGTAATGATTGAATCCGAATGATAGAACATATAAGAGATATAGTCACAACAATCTTATAATTTCACAAATGGCCACATTGAGATAAATCCTGCTGTGAAAACTTGTGTATACATGTTCAAAAAATGATGAAGATAAATCTCTTAATCTCAAGTTTGAACATAATAGTTACTATATGCTAAATATGGGACATAAAACAAGGATAACATATAATTTTTTTATCATACCAATCTGCAATAAACCACGATAGCTAAAGCAATCATAATCTAATTACAAATCGAAATAATCATGACTTGAATAAAAACATGATATGGAGAAGCTAAAGCTGTGACAAATATCATATTCTATTCAAKTYTGTGAGTCAGAAATCCATAGTTTTTTCCCCARGWAGAGATGRTTTCAAKTTTACAAAATAACWTACTTATATAGGTTCCAGGAACAAAATGTTTCCTGTTGATAACATCMAATCTGTTCCAAAAAATGTGGGGGATGCAACCTCCCAGATTTTACTTGATAYCAAAAAACTAAYARCCTAATCTATTTACTAAAAACATAAAGATGGTATGGMTRGRAGATCCCAAYAGTGHTTCATATCTCTTTGAAAATCATGAGTTCCTGAAAACAAATAAAAATAAAAAGATTTCAGATGTATTTTCAATTATCAAAACAAGTAATTCGAATTTTTCTAACTAGCTACAAAATCTCATGATTCTGTAGCTAGTTATAATTATAACTAGAATCATATTTTATTCAATCAAGAAAAACAAATTAAAAAGTAATATATGCAAACAAATCGTGTATTCTAAATTGAGAAAGACAGGATCATACTAAACTTTTAAAAAGATCATACCTCAAATTAAGGGATTCAAACAAATCAAGTAATCTTTGAATTTACTATTGTTGTCGCTGCTTCCACGTTCTTAAAAATAACAGACCCTGTAGATTTTTGGCGTTTGTCTTTGGCTTGAGCTATGGATTTGAGTCTGCTATTCTCCTTTGTTAACGAATCCACCTGGTTTTCCAAAGATTTAAGCCGAGACTGTAGTAAAGGCACATCCTTGTAATACCTGTCGATCTAGGATCGACATTCATTACACTGCAGCTGTAGAGACTGTGTATTGGCACTGATAGTATTAACAACTGGAGAATCATCCATTTGACATGTAGGTTCATCACAGATTTTGATGCCAGGAAAAAGAGGATTGTCCTTTAGACATGGTGGCAGGTTGGTAACATAATCGTAGGGTCTGTCAGGGAAAAGTCCATATGAGTATGGATACTCTTCGGCCAAGAACCTTTCAATCTCCGAATCTGAATTCTCACTTACCTCAATTGTATTTTTATGTCTGCACAGGGTTTGGGTTTGTTTCGAGTACATCGTGAAACCTAACAAGCGACCCTTTTACTCTTATAATTAACATCAACATTGCCTTTAAGATTTTTCCCTGTGGGTTTTTTAACAGTCTTAACACAACTCTTAGGATACGAATCCGGTTGAGTGTCGGGTTGAGTAGAATCAGGGTAGGTCCAGGGTTCCAAATTAGAGACAGGATCACAGGGCATGAGCGAAGGAGGAGAGATGGTAGTTTTCACAAGGGTTTCTATGATAACAGACTTGTCAACCTGTCCCAACTCACTATTACCGAAGCTATTTCGTAACACAAAAGCATCCCAACAATCATTGTTTAATTTCAATTGATGCATAATGATAATATTGATTAAACCATGATGGAACAAACTAGAATCAGACTTCTTCCTCTTAAACCTCTTTCCCATCTTGTATAGACTTCTAAGGAGGAAATAGGGCATGTTCAGTGGGAAATCAATGAAGCTCATAAGCAATCGCAGGTGATACAAGAAAACCAACCCAAATCTCCTTTCACATGTAATAAACTTTTTCACAATAGCTAAGAGATCATGCCATCTAGGTTTTAGAGACGAAACAGGCATACCTCAGTCACAACTAGTAATTTTCCTTGAGGTGAACAACAATGACCAGGGAACCTCTTCAACCTTTGCGTTCTTGAACCACTTTTTCCCCACAGATGGTAAACCGGTAGCTTGGCTTATAAAATCTTCATTTACCTCAAGCTGCACGTCTCCTATTTTTTCTCTGCAACCGTCGAATGTCAACGTGAACTCTTGAGAAACTCTCAGATTGAAACCCTCAAACTTTTCAATAAACGAACACCGACCATTCCTTTCTAAGTCGTTTCTGGCGTTGTCAAACGATAACAAGGTTTGGATTCCATTGGGATCAATCCTCACCATAGGAGCCATGGCTAACATAAGGGAATCAACATGGAAATTGGAGGTAGGGTTTGATAGAAAAAACACAGAGTCATAGCCCCAAAAAAAACAATGTTGTGATAGTTCAAAACGGTAGGCAGGAGCATTAATCACCATGCGTGGAAAAGAGATCGTGAAGCTAGAGGCCATATAGAGCAATAATATCACGTTGTACCTCATATGATACCTTGGGATATAGGTAGTGTAAGGATGTAAGTGCTTGTATACCATAGAGCGCACACATTCATGACTTGATTACAAGGTAAAAGTTTCAAATAAACATTGTGTTAAAAAAAATTATGAATCAAACCCCATTACTATTAATCGAATATTGACGAGTGGGAGGTTTTTTACTTATGTAACCAAAGCATGTTTAAGACCAAGGGGTTATAAACAAGGAAAACAATCATGTTCATAACAAAATATGATAATTCGACAATAGACCATATGAACAGTTATCCTTTGATCAAAAATTGAAACAAAGTGTGAATTCCAGCAGCAAGTTTTCATGCTTACAGTCATGAAAACAAAAATGAAAAGGAAGGTATGTAAAAAGTGACAAGTGATAAGTGGCATTGCTCATGACGAGTAATGAAAATTTAGAGATCCTGTGTAGGCATCTTATAAATAATAGAAATTACATTATTGCTACCAACAATGGAGACACGCTAGGAGAAGCAGTTATCTCTGCCAAATGAACGAGTTCAGATTAGGATAATCGGAAAAAAATTCAAATCGAAAACAACCAAAAATCTCTCTGAACATCATTATCAATTATAAAGCATTCCAGTTTCAGATTACTGTTATTTTAAAGAGACGAAAACTGACAACAATCTTAACAGAAGAGAGTCACGATATTAAAGTTAAAATCTCCAATACTATTGACAGAGCCATTGCTGTCAGCAGACATCCATAGCATCAACATGGATGTCATTTAACCCACTCTGATATCTGTATCCTTCCAAGAAGTTCCAGATCAGAACGAAGGAAATTTAAGGTCAAAAGAATCCATATCTGAGAATTTTCATATACCTGACATTGCTTCACTACCAGCAGGCCTGTTCAGTACCCCGACGAAGTTATCTTGGTGTCATGCATGCATTTACACGCTACCAGCAAACCTGTTCAGTATCCTGGCGGGTTTACAAGCACTTCCCATATCTCTCTGAAGGTTTATTTATTTTTAAAGATATTTAATAGAGTGGGGTGACACTGAAAAACCTGTTTTTTGGACATATCTTAGTAAATTACAGACCTTGAAGAAATTTCTTAGTTGTCCTTCATTAAGATCTAGGAATAGTTTGTTAATAAAACTAAATTTCAAGAGCAGGGAGACATCTCTGAGTTGTTCTCTTAAGGAACAGGGACAACGTAAGAAGAATTTTTATGGATGATCGTGAGTAACTTCAGTTACAGATTGAAATCAAGAAATGCTTTTCAAACAACAAGTTATCTTTAACATGGCTGCAAACTCAGAAGAATATCACAATTGATTCTTAAACAACCTTCAACAGTCATTTTAGAGAGGAAATTTTTCTGTTCTCTTTGTCTAAACTAGCCCATGATGCAGGCATGTGTGTCTCAAAAAGAAAGACTGATAAGCATAAAGGAAAAATCAAAACGAACCAGCAAAGAAAAGCAAACAACAAGCAAAACAAAAATATTTACACAGTGTACATGGGAGTGTCATCAGGCGAAGTACCTTTTTAGAGCTTGTCCATTCACCAGAAAGGTGTCTGGTTGTCCCTCTAAATTGTGTAATCGGAAGGAACTGGGACCCAATTTCTCAGCGATTAAGAATGGTCCCAACCATAAGTTCTGAAACTTTGTATGCTCTTCTTTTCCCTCATGAGGTTTGTCCCATTTTAGGACAAGGTCACCTACCTCAAAAATTTTGTCAGAGGCAGAATTGGAATCAAACCAGTTTTTAACAATGAGTTGATGTTGATCCAATTTCTGTTTTGCTTCAGCTCTCACTTCTTCTAATTTTAACAAAGCGTTAATTTGATTCTCCAAAGGGGGACAATCCCCTTCTTGTACTTTCTGCGATAGCTGAAGAGATGGAAGGAGGACATGTGGTGGAAGAATCTCCTCTTTGTCGTAAACGAGAAAGAAAGGTGAGTTACCCAAATCAGTTTTAGGAGTTACTCTATCAGCCCAGATTGCATTTAACAGTGCATTATGCCAATTTTTATGGTTTTCAGAGACCGTTCTCTTGATAATTTTGATTAGATTTTTATTAGTCGATTCTGCCAAACCATTTCCTTGGGGGTAATAGCTGGAAGAATACTTTAATTTAATTCCTTTTTCTAGAGTGAAATCACTCATCTAAAGATACGAAAAATAAGAAGCATTATCAAATACCAGGCATTCAGGGATACCGAAACGAGTAATAATATTTGAATTCAAGAAAGATACTACCTGGCTGGTATTTACAGCTTTTAATGGGGCAGCCTCAACCCACCTAGTGAAGTAATTTATGGCTTTTATGATATACTTATGCTGCTGTGAGGATGGCGAATTGATTGGGCCTATATTATCTAGACCCCACTGCTGAAAAGGGGAGTCTATTGAAACTGATTGCAGAGGGAAGGCTGGTTTCTGTATCCATCCGGATGCTTTTTGACAAATTACACACTTGCAACACAAAGCATGAGCATCTTTAAAAAGGGTAGGCCAGTAATAACCTACTCTTAATACTTTATGGGTAGTGGTATCTCCACCAAAATGACCACCAGCTTCCATTGCGTGCAATTCCAATAAGACTTTTTCTGCTTCATCTTTCTCAAGGCGACGCATTAGTACTCCATCAAAATTTTGACAAAATAGAATACCATTAATCAGCTGAAAAGAAGAAGATTTTAATATTAGTTCTCTCCTTTTAGTGGGATCAAGGTGACAGGGAGTTGATCCATGTATAAGACAAAATTTTGTATCGTCATACCAGGGACTAACAGGGTTTTGTGCACAACAGATTTGATTTTGATAGTGTTGTCCTGGATTTAACATATCATTTTCCTCTTGTTATCCTACAGCTGAATCAATGACCAATTTGCATAACCCTTGGCCTCTTACTATTTGTGCTGGGGTGATTTCTATGTCATACTCTTGCAAGGTTGTGACCCAGTTTGCCCTTTTTTTGCCTAGTTCTTTCTGTACTAACAGATTTCTGACAGCCGGGTAAGGGACAATGATTTTCGTCCTAGATTTCAAAAGATAAGATTGGAAGTGATTTACTTCTTTGAAAATAGCATAGGCTTGTTGATCTACTGCTGGGTAATTAAATTCTTCCCCCTTGAAGGCTGAAATCATAAAGGCGATTGGGACTTCATTGTTTTCAGCGTTCTTTTGAGTTAGGATGGCAGCGTATGAACAGTCAGAAGAAAACATGTAGAGGGTGAAGTCTTGCGAAAAGTTGGGGCTCATTAGAGAAGGAGCATTTATTATGGCCTTTTTTATTGAATCAAAAGCCTGGATTTCTAAAGATCCCCAATGGTATTGTACGTCCTTTTTTATTAGGTTTTGTAATGGTCTCACCATTTCTGAAAAGCTGGGGACGAATCTCCTAACAAAGTTTATTTGACCTAAGAAAGATTGCATGGACTTTTTTGACGAGGGAGGGGGAAATTTCGAAATGACTTGATTTATTTCAGGGTTGATAATCATCCCTTCGGTCGATACAATGAATCCTAGGAGTTTACCTTGTTCTACTGTGAAGATAGATTTTTTAGGATTCAAAGAAATGTCGTACTTACAACATCACTGTAGAACGGATCTTAAATGCGCTAGATGATCTTCTTTATTTTTCGAGAAGATAGTGACGTCATCCAGGTAAACTATGATAGATTGATTGATTAAACCTTGGAAAGCAATGTCCATCTCTCTCTGGAAAGTGGCACCGGTGTTTATGAGTCCAAAGGGCATATTTCTATAAGTGTAGGTGCCCCATGCAGTGCAGAAGGTGGTTTTGAGTTGGTCTGGAGGGGACATCAGGACCTGGTTATACCCTGAAAAACCATCCAACAAGGATAATCTTTCAGAACTATATACTTGTTGAAGGATCTATTCCATGGGAGGGATAGGGTAGTTTTCTTTATCAGATGCTTGATCAAGATTTCGGAAATCAACACATAGTCGGATTTCACCACTCTTCTTTTGGATAGGGACAAGATTAGAGACCCATTGTGTGTGCCTAACTGGGAAGATTATCTTAGCGTTCAGGAGTTTGTTTAATTCCTTCTTGATAGTTGGTTCGATTTTTGGGTGCATTTTCCTTAACTTTTGTTGAAAAGGTTGGGTTTGGGGTTTCATAGGAATAACGTGTTGTATGATGTTAGGATCAAAGGTTTTTAGGTCATCGTACGTCCAAGAAAAAACATCTTTGAATTTCTTAAACAACTTAATAAATGTTATTTTTTCTTGCTCAGAACACCCCACCCCTAAATTAATGCACTGTGGGTTGTCTTTAGTTCCCAAATTTACCTTTTCATGCGTCAAAGAGGAACTAGTTCATTGATTTTCTAAACTTGTCGTGAAGATCATAAAAATTTTCTAATCTAACTACAGATTTCGGGATAGAATTTACCATGTTTGATGAAGATTCTGGAGATCTTGGATCTGGTATTACCGTAGAGTCACGAAGATTTTTGTCATGGGTACCTTCGTTGATCACCATGCCCTGGAAAGTTTCTTCCATATGCAGAAAACTTATAATCTGTTGATCTTCATCGAAGACTCTCCAATTCGTGATGTTGTCTGGGACAGACGGTCTGAACAACAGTTCGACGAAGAATGCATTCGGATATAAGCCTTTTGCAGAAAAAAGTTTTGAAGCGACGTTAGCTAACAAATCATCTTTCGAATTATTCAATCTAGGAATCGAATTTATGTTAAATGTGGAAAACTTATTCATCGAATTCCATACCTCGGTTTGGTAGCTTTTAAGGTGCGGAGATAAACATTAGATATAATTTTTTACCTGTTTAACCATGATTTCTGAATCACCAAAGACATTCAAATTTTGAATGTTCAGATCTAACGCTTTTATGAGGCCTTGCAGGAGTGCCTCGTATTCGGCTGTGTTGTTCGTACATTCGAATTCTACCCTGCAAGAAATCAAAGTATTGTTACCTGCTGGATCGATGATCACGCAGCCTACACCAGCTCCTTCCTTGGATTTGGACCCATCAAAGTAAAGAGACCATATTTGATTATTGTCGGTTGCATGTGACCACTGGGCAGAAGTTGTTGGCTATGTATATGTCAAAATTTTAGATTGTTTTTCTGGGTTAGAGATGGTGGAAGTTTCGAACACGAAATTACCAAAAAAGGTATCCATCCCTTGTATTTTGGGTGAATCGCCAGAAGGAGTGAATGGTTCATTGGGATCATTTAAATCAGTCACCGTGAACTTTAGATAACGTTCACGATTTACCTTGATTCTGTTGGGCTTTCCATTCTCGAGTAGCCATAAGTGAGACCAATCTGTCGCAAAATATTCATGTAGCTTTTTTGACCAGTCTCTACTTAAAAACAAACCATAAACTTCTGGGATATCTACAACAATAATATCAATCACTTGATGAACTTTAGGGTTAGACGACAATCTTATAAGCACATTTCTTAATTCGCCTATTACTTTAACACTAGTTCGATCAAGATGGATAATCTTCAAGATGGATGGTTGAACTTCGGCATTAATCTTTTGACAAATAGACCAAGGCATTATGTTAGATGACGCACCTGAATCTACCATGCAGTTATGCACATTCCTATTGAAAATTTAAAAAGTTAACAAAAATGGAGGGACATTTCTGTGAGTACTAATAGTGGAAGCTTGTTTCTTTTTACTCACGGCCTCTAAAACTGATTTATCTACATTTGTTACATTATTTACATGAAGGTCTCTTTTATCGTGAGGATTAGAAGTAGATTTGGCGGAGGCCTTCTGAGGAACTTTGGGATTGTTCTGAACACCTTTGTTACTGCTCAGATTGCCATTTTTGTTGTTCTCTGCAATATTTTGTAGCATTTTTTGCAGAAGAAAAGGGAATTTTAATAATTCATAAACAAAAATGTTAGCCCTAATATTCTTTAAATATTCAACCAAATCATAATCTAAACTTGGTTTTACTGAATTCTGTTTAGTCTCAATCGATTTAGACTGTTTTGGAGGCAAAGTTGTAATGATTTCAGAAGAAGGCTTATTTGTTGTCTTGCTCCTAGTATTGTAAGGATGCACTGTTTCGAAATTAACTTGAAAAATACTATCTGAAAAATGTCCAAAAATGTTCAGAGAAGATTCATCTTCTTCTATTGTCTCTTGTTCAGCTACTTCTCAGGAATCTCGAGAGGAATCAAGTTATCATGTGCTTTTAGAATCGTTTGAATAGCAAATTGTAGGCTTTCTAGATTTAGTCCTTCAGTATTTGAATTCGGTCGGTTGGTGGGAAAAGGCTTCCTAAAAGGGGGTTTGTAAGGCCCTTTGCTCGAAGAAGCTTCTTCAGCTATCCTTTTCAAATCTATAACTTGATTGGATAGTTTTTGAACGACTTTCTGTAAGTTTTCTAAATCTGAGCTTTCAGGTTGAGATTTGTTTTGGGAAGGTCTAGGGATGATTTCAATTTTCATTTTGGATGATGAAATAGTCTCTGTCTCATTTCTAGTAGTTTCTTTTAAGCTGAGGATGTCTTTCTCGATCTGACTAGCCTCTTTGAAGGCTTCTAACAACATAGCTTTCTTGGATTTCTTTACCCAAATGACTATGCTTTGATGTAAGGCTTTCGTATAATATGCGATAATAAGATTTTCGGCAGGCTTCAAATCTGTGGGGATTCGGTTCTTTAGTGTCAAGAACCTTTGATTAAATTCTTTGATCTTTTCTTTGGGGTTCATTCTTAAACTAGAAATCTCTATGACTAGAACTTCAGGAGGCTTGTCGTCTCCGAACTTCTCAAGAAAACAGGATTCAAATTTCTCCCATGACACGATGGTGTGGGGTTGTTGGGAAAAATACCAGGTAGAGGCATTTCCCCAGGGATGATTTTAGGGGCTAAATTTCACTCATGGGCTAATTTTCCATGGTTTTTCCAAAAAAGAGATTCACTATTTTAAGAATGATTCGCCCAAATTCTATAGCATAAAATTATTTTACCTTAAAAATTGCCAAAAGTTTATAAAAACTATATAAAATCCTTAAAAATTTGAATATTTTTACAAAAATATTGCCAAACATTTATAATTGGCATATGAAGGATTAGTAAGATTCGCCAAGGTTTCTACATTTTAAAATAAATTTCCATTCTTAAAATCATCCCTGCATTTCCCTCAAAGGTGTAGGGAAACAATCTATAGACTACGTCTTCGTGCTCGACACTACAGAGTCTAATGGATAACATAAAATTTTTGATGTGATCTTCAGTGATTTGTTTGGAGTTTGGGTCAAATTTAGGGAGCCATTTCTTCGGGTGCTTTGGTAAAGGATGTTGAGGCCCAAGTATGGCCACTGCATCTTGGTCGAGCAAGGATCTAGCGGGATTGTTCAGGTTGGCCATAGGTGTGGGTGGTGTCGAAGGCTGGGATGAGGAACTGCCTTCGTCAGAGGATTCTTCTCCAGAAGAAGAAGGAGATGAAGGAGGTGGTGATGGTGGTATACCAGATCCTCCTGCTGCAAGAGTGAGGATTGGATCTGTAGGGTTTAAAGTATGGTCAGTGCCTCCAAGTTGTTCTCTAATATCATATAAGTCTAGTGGTTGGTTCAAAGGTCGGTTTGGTTGTCTGATACGAGCTAAGACACTATGCGTTCTTATGAGAGATTGGCGAACAATCTCTTGTATGTCACCACCCGTAGGATTTGGAGTTACTGGTTCAACTGTGATCCATAGATCGTCGTTTGATGTGGTTGTTGTTTGAGAGACAATGTTGTCTTATAAATGACTTCTAGTCACTATAAGTGAGCGGGTAGGTGGTGGAGGAGTCTTACAACCTCCTCGTGCCATTAATAGTTTACAGGTCCTCCTTCTAGCACCATTTGTTGACAGGCGAAATTGACCACTCGTCAACTGGAGGAGTGAATTTGATCCGGGGTTGTCTACTTAACCCAAGCCATTTGGATCGATCCACTCCGATGGGTTTAGCAGCACCGTTAGCTGATCTAAGTCCTAATAAATTGAAAAAAAAGAAAGATAAAATAACTTAATGAATAACACTCGTTGAAAACTATATACAGATCTAATTTATATTTACAGTTTACTAAATAATATTTATAACATAAGTCTACTTATTGTATGTATAATATATACAAATGAATTTATTTCTAATCTATATATATATAACATTTACGAAATGCGAATTTTAATCTAAATCCGCAAAAATTGAATATGGATTGATTTATTAAATAACAACAAAGCTATCATTCAATATTTTTTTATTTATTTATTTATAATGTTTATAAACAAGAAATGGAATAACAATTTGTCTAATTGAAAACATAGATAACAAATAGTAGAATATGTTTAGACTGCAGGAAATTTATGTATTCATTAAACTAATGAAATAAAACTTACAAACTGACCTGTTATCGCATCCCATATTTGTCCTGTGTATAGCATCCAATCTTGTTGTCTAATGAGGCAAACCCGCAACAGATCCTACAAATGCTTCTCGTAAATGTAAAGCAGTAATGATTGAATCCGAATGATAGAACATATAAGAGATATAGTAACAACAATCTTATAATTTCACAAATGGCCACATTGAGATAAATCCTACTGTGAAAACTTGTGTATAAATGTTCAACAAATGATGAAGATAAATCTCTTAATCTCAAGTTTGAATAGAATAGTTATTGTATGTTAAATATGGAACATAAAACAAGAATAACATATAAATTTTTTATCATACTAATCTACAATAAACCACGATAGCTAAAGCAATCATAATCTAATTACAAATCGAAATAATCATGACTTGAATAAAAACATGATATTGAGAAGCTAAAGCTATGACAAATATCATATTCTATTCAAGTCTGTGAGTCAGAAATCCATAGTTTTTGCCCCAAGTAGAGATGGTTTCAAGTTTACAAAATAACATACTTATATAGGTTCCAGGAACAAAATGTTTCCTGTTGATAACATCCAATCTGTTCCAAAAAATGTGGGGGATGCAACCTCCCAGATTTTACTTGATACCAAAAACTAATAGCTTAATCTATTTACTAAAAACATAAATATGGTATGGTTGGAAGATCCCAACAGTGCTTCATATCTCTTTGAAAATCATGAGTTCCTGGAAACAAATAAAAATAAAAATATTTCAGATGTATTTTCAATTATCAAAACAAGTAATTCGAATTTTTCTAACTAGCTACAGAATCTCATGATTCTGTAGCTAGTTATAATTATAACTAGAATCATATTTTATTCAATCAAGAAAAATAAATTAAAAAGTAATCTATGCAAAAAAATCGTGTATCCTAAATTGATAAAGACACGATCATTCTAAAATTTTAAAAAGATCATACCTCAAATTAAGGGATTCAAACAAATCAAGTAATCTTTGAATTTACTATTGTTGTCGTTGCTTCCACGTTCTTAAAAATAACAGGCCCTGTAGTTTTTTGGCGTTTGTCTTTGGCTTGAGCTATGTATTGGAGTCTTCTACTCTCCTTTGTTAATGAATCCACCTGGTCTTCCAAAGATTTAAGCCGAGACTATAGTAAAGACACATCCTTGTAATACCTGTCGATCCAGGATCGACATTCATTATAGTGCGGCTATAGAGACTGTGTATTGGCACTGATAGTATTAACAGCTGGAGAATCATCCATTTGACATGTAGGTTCATCACGGAGTTTGATGCCAGGAAAAAGAGGATTGTCCTTTAGACATGGTGGCAGGTTGAAAACATTATCGTAGGGTATGTCAGGGAAAAGTCCATATGAATATGGATACTCTTCGGCCAAGAACCTTTCAATCTCTGAATCCGAATCCTCACTTACCTCAATTGTATTTTTTATGTCTGCACAAGGTTTGGGTTTGTTTCAAGAACATTGTGAAACCCAACGAGTGGCCCTTTTACTCTTTTAATTAACATCAACATTGCCTTTAAGCTTTTTCCCTGTGGGTTTTTTAACAGTCTTAACACAACTCTTAGGATACAAATCTGGTTGAGTGTCGGGTTGAGTAGAATCAGGGTAGGTCCATGGTTCCAAATTAGAGACAGGATCACAGGGCATGAGCAAAGGAGGAGAGATGGTAGGTTTCACAAGGGTTTATGCGATAACAGGCTTGTCAACTTGTCCCAACTCACTATTACCGAAGCCATTTCGTAACAAAAAAGCATCCCAACAATCGTTGTTTAATTTCAACTGATGCATAATGATAATCTTGATTAAACCATGATGGAACAAACTAGAATCAGACTTCTGCCTCTTAAACCGCTTTCCCATCTTATATAGACTTCTAAGGAGGAAATAGGGCATGTTCAGCAAGAAATCAATGAAGCTCATAAGAAATCGTAGGTGATACAAGAAAACCAACACAAATATCCCTTCACATGTAATAAACTATTTCACAATAGCTAACAGATCATGCCATCTAGGTTTTAGAGATGAAACAAGCATACCTCGGTCGCAACTGGTAATTTTCCTTGAGGTGAACAACAATGACCAGGGAACCTCTTCAACCTTTTCATTCTTGAACCACTTTTTCCCCACAGCTGGTAAACCGGTAGCTTGGCTTATAAAATCTTCATTTACCTCAAGCTGCATGTCTCCTATTTTTTCTCTGTAACCGTCGAATGTTAATGCGAACTCTTGAGCAACTCTCAGATTAAAACCCTCAAAATTTTCAATAAACAAACGCTAGTCATTCCTTTCTAAGTCGTCTCTGGAATTTTCAAACAATAACAAGGTTTGGATGCCATTGGGCTCAATCCTCACCATAGGATCCATGTATAACAGAAGAGAATCAACACAGAAATCAGAGGTAGGGTTTGATAGAAAAAACACAGAGCCCCCCGAACAAAACAATGTTGTGACAGTTTGAAATGGTAGGCATGAGCATTAATCACCATGTGTGGGAAAGATATCGTGAAGCCCGAGGCCATACAGAGCAATAATATCACACTGTACCTCATATGATACCTTGGGATATGGGTAGTGTAAGGATGTAAGCGCTTGTATACTATAGAGCGCACACATTCATGACTTGATTACAAGGTAAAAGTTTCAAATAAACATCCTATTAAAAAAAATTATGAATCAAACCCCATTACTATTAATCGAATATTGATGAGTGGGGGGTTTTTTACTTATGTAACCAAAGCATGTTTAAGACCAAGGGGTTATAAACAAGGAAAAAAATCATGTTCATAAAAAAATACGATAATTCAACAATAGACCATATGAACAGTTATCCTTTGATAAAAAATTGAAACAAAGTGTGAATTCCAGCGGCAAGTTTTCATGCTTACAGTCATGAAAACAAAAATCGAAAGGAAGGTATGTAAAAAGAGACAAGTGATAAGTGTCGTTGCTCATGATGAGTAATGAAAATTTAGAGATCCTGTGTAGGCAACTTATAAACAATAGAAATTACATTATTGTTTCTGACACGGTGTGAGAAGAGGAAAACAATGAGATGGTTGTAAATAAGGCTGTCAGGACCACAGGAAAAAAATTCTTTAAAATGATAGGTACTACTTCCATCAGGATGAAGAGAAGAATCCAATGGGATAGGTCTCAAATAATGGTGTGGAGTTATACTTCGAATTGAATAATACTGTAGAGGCAAAATTCTCATATTCTTAATAGGACAAAATATGTATTAATTTCACAACCCCAATGTAGATGCCAAGGTTGCATTGCAAGAGATATTGTCTTTTCCTTTTTTTTTTATGTTCCCAATGGTTAGGGTTTGCAAGGGATCTACAGTCAACGGTTTTCCCTGTGCTATAGCTCTCTGATGTACATACGAGGTCCAACAATATTACTCAGCCCAATATCTCAGGGCACCAACTAAGGAGGCTAGACCGTAACCTTATCCATACTACCCGACTACCTAGGTACTAGAGAGTCACCTCCTAAGTGTTTTTCTCAGTGACACTATAGCAGTTAGGTGGCCTATCAGTTATCTATGGAGGGCTTCAAGATGCCTAGTCTGATCTATATATAGGTTTTTTCTGATGCGCTACCACTCGAAGGGGTTACAAGGGTGGCCAACAAATGTGCGCTTAAGTACCACTTGTATTTCTTGTGTGTATTACTCCCAGACCATGGGTTTTTGTGCGTAACGACATATCTTTGTAGCTTAAAGATGTTGGAATATGTCTCTACCCTAGAAAAAAATAACCCACAATTTGTTGTCGAGGAAAGTGCTCGGATACCACTTGTAAGGTACCATATCTATTATATGAGAAAAAAAGAGTAATATTGCAGAGATTAACAATGAAATAACAACAAAAAATGAAGATACTGCAGATATCAACAAGGGAACAACAAATTGTATAGAACCACAACACTAAAATTATACCTTTATTGATATGAAACAATGTTCACTTGCCTCTTCGAAGGGGCTACCTCCAACAAAGAAGAGCTCTATTACAATAATTCTCAAGAAAAAAACTTCTCATTCCCTCGACTCCTATTTATACTAAATATATCTACCAAGAGAAAAACCTAGAGGAAGATCTTTCTAGAAGCGGAAGCTTCTATTAGGCCTTTTTACATTTGACTTGTTTTTTCTTATTACTAGGCCTTATTAATATTGGCCTTTATTACATGGAAACTATATTATTTTACCTACATGAGGGGTTAGGGAGGTTAGGTCCCTAACAAGATGTTCTCATGAAGAATAAAAAGAAGAACAAACAACATAAGAGGTTGCTTGTCATTCCCATAAATATTAGTGGCCAATTATATAGGTTGAGTAAATGAAAACAAACGTAGGAAAGCATGATGTAAACTCTAAATGTTCACTTGGGTTTTAGTCCCAATACGAGTAATTGTATTTGAATCATTCCAATGCTCTTGCATGTACACAAGAATCTCTAGAATAAATATATATTTAGACATATTTACTAAGTAAATTTAAGGTCAATCTACAAAACCAAAGTGGATGTTTTATTACACTATTAGACCTAGTTCCACCATACCTATAACATACCTATAAGTTAGAATCACAAGCCATTAGCTAAATATGTTGAGGATTTTGGATTTATCCAATGTAGTGAACATAGTCTTCATTTTCATGGAATTTCATAAATCATATTGGATTAAAACAAGTTTATGTTTGGAAGGTTTTAACTATGGTGATTGTGTTCTATATTAATCCTTAACAATTTCGTCAGTTGTTCAAGCAATATTAATCCTTAACGAGAATTTGAAACCCAAAGTCTGTAATCCTTATACTTGACACTCCTTCCAACTTCCTTCCAAAGTTCATCACCTTGAAGCTCATCGTGGAAGATAATAATAAAGTGGTGGCGATTGGTTATATCCATTTTTGGTAACTATGGGAGGCTTAGCCTTTTCACTTTGAGTTGATTTAACCAACAAAGACTTTAACCAAGACTTTGGTTTGAGGCCACATCATTTCAACAAAGACTTTAACCAAATATCAAGTAAACCACATCATTGTCATACTTACTACTTATTGATCTTATCGAATCGTGTGTTTTTAAGAGTTTTGTTTATAAAACTTTTAATATATTTTTTCTCATTTAAATATTGTTGATATAAATTTGCATAATACATTATTTCTAACTTGTTTAAATATGGATTTTTTTGGGTTCATAGATGATCGAATGGTTTTTTAATTTTTTTGAATTATAGTTAATAATAAATGAATGTATAATTTAGGTGGATCTAATGGTTAAAAATACATATGTTAATAAAATGTATTATGTAAATTTCTATAAAAAAAATTAAGTTTTCTAATAAATGTTAGTGTAAATAGTTGTGTCGGTATTATGTTCTTAAGTGAAAGAGATCACACCTATGATAATCATGAGATGTAAATAAATTATACATGTAATGTGATTATGTGAGTGGTTTGAAGATTTTGATAGATTTATGTAAGAGAATATATGATAAAAATATCTTAAAACAAAAGAAAATAAAAAAGTGGTGTACGCACCCACACAAAGTACATAAGGGATTTACCCTAGATATCTTTAACCGAAAAACTCCATTAAACTTGGAGCTATACCTCTCCATATGATTTCCTTAACTAAACCATTCAAAATTTAGTATATAGTTATTCCAAAACATTAATCAACACTAATTTTCTATTTAGGATTAGACTGCAACCCCAGTCCATTGATCATGATTAGATTATAGTCAGTTGAAACAATTGGAAAATATAAAGAAAAAATACAACAAAATTGACCAAAAAATATCCCAAAATGTTTTTTGGGAGTAAGCCCCAAACCCCTAATGGGATATCACATGGGGGATTTTTTCCCATACCTTCCAGTTCCCCACACCCCCCACTAATGTCAAAGGGATTGCTATTTCTTACAAATTCTACCTACAAAGAACACAATGCATGTCTAATAATGTCTTTCTTGACGTATTCTTTACAAAAATTGGGGAAGATAGGGTTTATAAAATCAGTTAATTGGGGAAACTATGCTAATTTATTCCCTACACCAAGTGAACTTCTTAATATTGATAGACATTTTCAATGATTCTACAAAATTCTTTAAGGTGTCAACTAATCCAGGTGGATATTGATGGCCAACAACCTATTCCAACTAGCTCCTCTTGATTGTTTTTAGTTCAACACGTTCTTCTGTACTTCTTTGTAATTGTGGGTTCTACACTTCAAGGTTGTCTGAAACCCTGCACATCTTCCAGGTGGATACTAGTGGCCTGCCATCTAATCCAACTAGCTTATTTTGTATGTTTTCATATCATCACATCTTGTTGTACTTCCAGGGTCGTTTTGGGACCCTAAACATTTTTTTCTATCTCTCCACAATCAAATTGTAGATAGAGTTAGATTTTGATGGCATAATGTGTAGCTCTTTGAAATACCTTTCCAATGGGCTATCATGTGCCTAAAACGGAGGTCATATGCAAACGTTATGACCCCATGAAGTTGACGTACCAACTTACCCATAGGGGCCCACATAACTTTTGTCATTTCACCTCCTAGGGTTAGGTTTTTGGATGTCTAGGGTTTTGGAATTCATGAGTAATGTCAAAAGGCCTTTGGAGCTTCATTGTAATCATTCTTCTCAGACAAATGCATGTAGAAGCCACATATCTTCTCAAACATAGCTACCACCATTCGAGCAAGTGTTTCAATTCAATAGTCTTACAGTTTGAGCCTATTTCATTTATTCAATAGAAGATATTGTTCACTCGATATCTGTGTTTTTCTCCATGTCTCTTTGTTTAATTTATTCGGTCTTCTAATCAGTTCATTCCACTCCAAAATATGGATCAATTGTATCAAAGCAGTCTTCTCTTCATTTGTTTTTCTTCGTGCATGTCCCCGACAAGATCTAGGTACAAGAAGTTGGGACTTGAAGCAATCGATCCGTTGCAAGATCGTTTGCATTGAGCCTGACAATAAACCATGGGGGACGAAAATAAAGATGATGGAGAACAAGATCCTTTTAAAATGTTTCTCGAGGAATCCCTCTCGCTACAAAGGAACAAAATGACGGACAACTTTGTGCAGATCCTTTGACGACTGCCCATAGGAGAGGCATATTCATCAAGCCGCCATGCAACCCCCTTCAAGGTACAATTAATTTTTTATATTCTATTATTTGAAGGATTGATATGTGTGGATGTTGTAGATAAGTGGTTGAATCTACTCGAAGGGTATTTTTGAGTCCATAATTTTTTCAATAGGGAAAATATTACTTTTTCACTCCTCAAGGATGTCCCCTGTGTTAAGGACTAGTGGGATATTTAATCTGAGAAAAGGGCCATAGATAAATCAACAATATTTGTGGTTGCCCCTACATGGTATTCCTTTCGGGATGCCATTAAATAACAACACTACCTCGTTGGAATATATGAGTACCATTACACCTGATGGACCACCCTATGTCAAGAAAGGAACCAGACAGTACCAGATTTCACCAATAATTTCCATACCCTACACACCAAATTGGTTATCAAAGACTCTGAGTGACATCTGGTGCTCAAATATAGTGGATGTTTTCATAGATACATTCAAACAAAAATGGAGTTTCTGGACATCACCTCATTGAGTACGGATTATATATATGTTGTCAAGATTGTGCATAAATTTAAGTAGAAGAGGTGAGAGTTTGGATCTACAAACTAGTCATAGCCAAAGCAAGGCAAAGGCAGCCCCAACTCACACAAGAAAGGACAAATAAAATATGGCCACTCTCAGGACAACCATTCCAATCCACAACATAAGAAGGGAAATGAAAAGACGAAGGACAAGGGAAAATCGTGTGAATACCATAAAATCCATTGGCACAACACCGAAGAATGTCGCTCCAAGAAGTCACTTGTGATCGAGCTAAAGGAATCCAAGTCCGAGGCTTATTCTGAATCTGAATCAAATCCAGAAGGAGGGAAGTGTATTATCGATGTGAAACATCGATAAAGGGGACTCACAGATGTGGGTAAAGGGGACTCTGCTTCATTTCATTGTCGATAGCAGTAGTCAGAAGAACTTGATCTCAACACAGGTTGTCAAGCGATTGGACCTACCAATGACACCGCACCCACAAGCCTACACCATCGTCTAGCTTCACCAAGGAAGAGATATTCATGTGATCCAACAGTGTCGTCTTCCCTATGGCATCAAGCCTTTCAAAGACGAGGTATTGTGTGATATTTCTCCCCTTTAATTTTGTTAGGTTCTTTTAGGACAACCATATTTGTGGAAGCATCATGCTATGTATGATTCTATACCTCATAGTGTTATTATTACTTTGGGTAGACAATTGTATAGGATACTAGGGGTAGCGCCGCCTACCAATATTTCTTTAATCTCTGTGAAGCATAATAGTAAGTTCATTTCATAGACCATGAATTTCATCTTCTTTTTGATCCGTTCTCATAGTAAGAATAATGTCATCGCCACATTTGTGGATTCTACACAGAGCCTCTCTTTGCAGCAGAATAAAGTGGATGGAATCATGGAAGAGTACAAAGACATATTCTTCTCACCCACCAGGGTACCGACACACTACAGAGTCAAGCATCCAATTTATCTGACCCCTAGTCTACCTCTACCTAATGGACTAGTCTATCATTGATCGCATATGGAAAATGAAGAAATCAAGCCTCAGATCCAAGAGCTTCTTCAAAAGGGGCACATCAGACCTAACTCATCCCCTTGAAAAAGACCTATTGTACTAGTTTAGAAGAAGGACGAGACCTAGCGACTCTGCATTGACTAAAGACAATTAAAAAAAATCACAGTCAGGAACCAATACCCAATTCCCTGGATTGATGACCTTCTTAACCAACTCAAGGGGGGAAATTTCTTCAACAAGATTGACCTAAAGTCTGGCTACCAACAGGTTCCCATCAAACTAACTAATGTATGGAAGACGACCTTTAAATCTAAAGAAGGTCTCTTCAAATGGTTGGTCATGCCATTTGACTTAACAAATGCACCATCCACTTTCATGATATTGATGGATGATGTATTGAGACCCTTCACCAACTTTTTGTAGTGGTATATTTGGATGACATCCTCATCTTCAACAGAACTTGGGAGGAGCACATGTAGCATATTCAACAGGTTTTGAGCACTATGCGGAAGCACAAGCTATATGCCAACTTGGAAAAATGATCATTTGGCATGAACAGTGTCCAATACTTGGGCTACATTTTTTATGAGAATTGGGTACATGTTGATCCAGTTAAGATCCAAGTCATCTGTGAATCTCCAGCCCTAACCACACTCACCGAGCTTCGGATATTCTTGGGACCGACCAAATTATACCGAAGATTCGTGTTGGGATTCTCCCATATCGCATGGGACCTCAACCAAGTGACCAAGGGAGGTGGGAGGGAAACATTTGTGTGGGGGAAGTAAAAACAACTAGCATTTCATGATCTATACCATCACTTATGATCAGTTCTAGTACTCTCCTTGCTCGATATACAACAACCATTCGAGATTTATATTGATGCATATGACTATGTTGTAGGCACAGTTCTCACTCATCACAGTCATCCAATGGAATACCATAGCGAGACACTCTCATATACTATTTGGAAATACCCAACCTATGAAAAATAAATGTATTCCATTTTCCAATCTTGTCGTAATTGAAACATTGCATTTTGGGAAAGGAGACGATCATCCACATTGATCACAAGCCTATGTAGTTCATACAGACACATCGGAAATTGCAGCACAACTGCCATCAGAAGTGGTCCACCTACCTTTAGTAGCTCCATCTCAACATCAAGTATAATACATGGAGCTCAAATTTTGTCATTGTCTTCCTCAGTCGACCTCTCATGGATACACTCACCACTATGCTCCATTCCTATGGAAATGAGGCATCTGAGTGGCACCAACATTATTAGCAAGATCCAGACCTCGCCGCCACTTATCAACTCTTGGGTACAGGCGTGTCTTCCACTGATTTTCACATTCAGGACAGACTGTTATGCCATCTAGTCCATCTCTATGTTCCTACAAGAGAGCATGCAAAGAAGATTTTGGAAGCCTACTATAGTCAGATGGTAGGACATTTTGGCGTGGAGAAAACTATGGTCATTCTACAAAAAAAAAATTATTGGCCAAAACTTCGACATGATGTCGGAAATTATATCAAATCTTACACTACATGTGCCATTGCCAAGATATCCATCAAGAATCAAGGCTTATACACCCCTCTTCCTACTCCCGAGAAGCCTTGGGAATCCATCTCAATGGATTACATATCTATCCTTCCATCCACCAAGCAAGGAAAGGATTGTGTATTTATGGTCGTTGATTAGTTTTTGAAGATGGAAATCCTCACAGCTTGCAAGAATAATATCACATTGGGAGATACTTCCATGCTCTTCTTCTAACGAGTATGGGTCCATTTTGGGATACCACAACTCATCATCTCCGACCGGGACAATAGATTCCTAAGAACATTTTGGTCGAGTCTCTAGTCACTGTTGGGAACCAAGCTCACTAAATCCACTTCTTTCCACCCCCAAACAAACAACCAAACAAAGTTCATCAATCGGATGATTGTGCACATCCTGCGCATGTACAACTCCAATCACCCACATACATGGGATGAGAGTCTCCCCTATGTTCAACACAGTTACAACAGGGATCTCCATAGCTCCATCATCCATAGCCCATTTCAAGTGGGGTTGGGATTCCAAACCTTGGGTCCCATTGATGTTGTTCTACCTCTTTCCACCACACAAAAAAACTCTTCCCATGTTCAGTCTCAGACTGACAAAGCCACCATATTCATTGAGCAGATTCAGCACATCCACCAACAGGTCCATGATATTTTGCAGAAATCTAATGCTAAGTACAAGCAACGCCATGATCAACACAGGGTATCACACCAGTTTTAGGTTAGAGACAAATTCTGGTTACATTTGAAGAAGGAGAGTCTTACAGGGCCCCATCGGAAGCTCCACCCACTTTGGTATGGGCCTTACACCATCACCAAGGCTATGGGTAGCAATGTTTTTGAGATCAACACTATGTTGAGGGGTCCTAAATCCATTTAACTCAATAGTAGGAACCAAACCCGCCACTGAGGCCCAACTAGACTCTGTAGTGTTTAATGGTGGAATGGTTCTCTAGATCTTGTGATCCGGCCACTTAATCGATGGGATCTACGTAGTGATTGATAGGATGTTTTCTTGTGAAAGATCCTCCTTCAGTTTGAACATTCTCTTTTTTTTATTTTCTCTTATAGGTGGGACCAATACAAGATAAACGCTAGTATAAATCAACTGGGTAACAAAGGGGGAAAACTTAACTACTAAAGAAGGAAGAGCTTGGGATAACCCTCATGCTCAAGCATCCAGACAATGATTCTTACACCAATGACAAGCCTAGTACTAATACATCAACTTCCTGGCACTTCGATTATTAACTGAGATACAATTTATCAAAAGAGAACATACATGCAATAAAATGATGGCAAGAAAAATAGTTTCCTTAGATATAATCACCAATCACACATTAACACAACGATTTGTTTACATCATTCTAGGAAAGAATTATAAAAATATTGAACCAGATAACTTATCAACAGAATCATAAACTCTTACTCATTATAGCATCCATTCATGAGATAAAGTTGGAAGTAATTCCTCCTCATGATCTAATCACACATGCTTTTGATGAAAACATAAACTTTTCTCAGGTCCTAAATAGGACTTCTCAATTAAGGTATCTCCGAAATAATTCTTTACAATTCCAAAAATGAGGGTCTTTTCCAAAACCATCGACCCTTTCTAATAGATCAATCCTCTTATTTATAACATATTATTAACTAAAACATAACTATCAAAAGTGAAAGCTAAGTAAAAAAAAACATCGCCACATGGAGATTTCATCTCTCAGTCTTATAAGAATCATCAAATGGTTTGACTCTTCTCATACTCTGACCATTTAACAAAGAATTCCTCGCATGTGTTGGCATACGGGAATCTATGTTGGTCCATCGGGGATGAAAGGATCTCTTTTATCTCCACTGTCAGTGCCCAATACTTGACTACTTTAGCACTTAATTGTTGTAACAATGTCTGAGCCTTGATCGGGTGCCCCATGAACTGTTGTACTTGACCTGACACCATGTTCGCCACCTTTTCTATCTTCACATCCCATGATAAGTCTTGTTTGGCATGTAGTTTGACTATGTCATAGAAGTCGACAAAGTCATCGGGTGTGTCGAATTCTAGGAGGTCAATGTCTCTCATCACCCGATTGATCTTGGTCCATCTCTTTTTTCACTCAGCCCATTTCTCTTGGATTTCCTTATGAGGTTCTTGGGCCATTTTCACCCAGTATTTGACCGAATTCTTTATGTGTTCGATGATTCTATCCCTTAGTACCCGAACGTTGTTCTCTTTGACGTCTAGGCCCCGTTGAGCCACATTTATGTAATTGATCCTTTCCACCACTTGGTGTGCTTTCTCATACCATCTTTCCATATCCTTTCACGTCACCAGTGCCATAAGGGTGTCTTCTTGGAAATCGACTATCCCTACAGTGAAAAGGTGTCGCTCATTTGTGAATTTACTGTAGGCATCCTGGAATTTGTTTCTTAAGAACATCGTGGCCTGTGTGGAGTCCTGATAATATTTTTCCAAATGGAGTAGATGCTCCAACTCCTTCAGTGCACAGGCCATCTCCTCTTCATCCTTCTTCGCTCTATCCAGGTTGGCATCCGTGATTTCCATCCCTACGTCAATAATCTCGGACGTCTTGGCATGATCCATTCTAATCAATTTTTCCTCTATGGTGATGAGGATGGAGCTATCCAAAGTAAGCCTCCTCTTATTGGTGGTTCTTTTCATGATGGCTTTACTCTTTCAATCGTAGGTGATGGCTTGTATATCAGCGACCTCATCCAGGGTTTCTAGGATTTTCTTCTCTCCCCAAGTAAGCATGTTTCCCAGGCTCCCGATAGTGTAACTTTGTTCAAGGATCAATTATTGAACCTCTTCCGTATGTCCTGATCATTCAACCTCTGGTTTTTCCTCATTGGGAGGTAAGTTATTGGCCAAGTTTGATGAATCAAGGGCAGGCTCAGTAGTTACATGATAATTGGTTATTGAGATGTCGATTTCCTACTTTGGAATCTCTTCTTCTTGTTCGCTCGAGCCTAGCTCATCCTTCGGGATATCCACTTAGGTCCCTGGTGCATCGAGTAGCTCAATGTCTAAGACACTTTCAATCTCTTGGTCACTCTATGGAAGGCTTTGAACTTGAGCATCAAGAGCTGGGGAAGATTCTTTCTCAGGTTCCTTTTCCTTTGTAATATGTACTCAAGTCACCAGGGAAACCTATGAAATTTCCTCATCATCATCATAAGTCGTTATTAATTCATGTAAGGGGTTTGGTGCAATTTCTCTCCCTAATTTCCTCACTATCTCAGGTTGAGCCGAAACGTCTCTTAGTGATCCTACTTGTGGCGTTGAAACTTCAGGGTTATCTAATCCAGTGATCACTTCAATTTTTATTGGATCTGGGTCACTTGGACCTAACCGGATTTTGATTGAGTTGTTGGTAGAGAACCTTGTCATTTATAAGAGGTCTGGGTCATTTTGAAGCTGATCAATTACTCTTCATGCCTTTTCCATTAAGAGAAATCCCCTTTCATATGCCTCCAGTGTCAAATACAATACCCTACTCTGCACCTTTGTTGCCTCTGCTGCTCTAATTTCTTCCCTAGCTTAAAGGACCTCTTGAGCTAACTGCTCTATTGTTTCCACCTGTTCATCCATGCTCATGTCCTTGACCCTGGTCATTTTTAGATCGACCATTCTTTGCACCACCTCTTCCCAGTCCTGGGCATTCTCTATGAATACTTTGTCTTTGAACTTATCGTGAGCATACGACCAACATGATGACACCTGTGAAGCATGTTGCAGGACCAGGCCCTTTGGATCATGCTTGCAGAATCGACCTATCAGGAATCTAAATTTGAGTTGGCTCAACCCTTATTTTTTGGCTTGAGAGGTATCCTTTACCAAATAGAATCCTACATAGAAACTGTAGGGTATGAAAACCCATTTCTTTTCTTTGAACAGGGTGGCATTGTAGCCTTGCAAGATGGTATGATAACATATTTCTCCTACAATGAGTCAGTCTGGGACATGAGTTGGTAGGATATGTGGTGCTTTGCTGGCCCTGAACACCCTAATGTAGGTGGTGCACTCATCCAAATACCAATGGCCTACCTTGGATATCATTTTATTTCTTTCTGTCAATAGCCTTGTGCATTCCTTCTTAAAAAGAATAAAATAAATTCGGACGATGAATTAATCGAAGATGGAGTAATATTTCTTATACCTATTTTCCCATAGCACGCTAAAGTAGATGTGGACCGAGAGCTCTGCAAGATGCCAGCTCAGATTCATGCCAGTGAAGACGTTCCTAGCACACATGACATCGAGCAACTATGAATTCATGTAAAAAGTTGGTGCTTCCCCTTACTTCGGCCTCTGAGCTTGTTTCACACAGGTGCTTAGCTATCTGGAGATTATTTCTCCCCAGTTGAAGCTGCACCCAATGATTGCAATAGTGTATGCCAAAGGCATCCATGCTTCTGAAAACTTGGAGAAATATTTATCTCCATATAACTGGCAGATATGAGCCATCAAATATATGTATGACTCTCTCAGGTTGATTGTTTTGTACCATCCATTTATTTGATTGGTGAATATGTTGTCTTCCCTCCACCATGAGGCCATCAATCAGTTGGTGTCATGGAGTTCATATAACTTCACCACAAATCCATTTTGATCCACTCCTCCAGGTCCCTGAGCTTGTAGTATTTATGGACCTTTGTCGAGAGAAAAAATCATACGCACTCATCATTCTCATCGTTAATCAATAATTTCTTCCCATTTGTGTGGTAGATGAGCCACTTCATGACCTCTATGCAGGGGAAAACAAGGTTTCTTCTCACCACCATGTGTAGATATGACTGTTGGATGTTGGGGAACACCTGGTCATCGAGCGACCTTACATCTAGGTCACTGTGTGGGACATACTCTAGGTATTCTTCTCTGGTAATCCTATTGAAAGGATCCCCCTATTGTGGGAGAACTACCTTGGATCTGGTGATTTCCTTTGCATCACCAAAGGCCAGAGGTTGGATGAAAACATTCTTTATTGTTGTCTTGATGACAGTCTCTGGCCTAGTGATGTACTCCAATTGCCTCGTGGTTCTTGGAGAAGAAACTTCTCATGTCTCTAGTTATTTTAGCTTTGGTGCTCTCGGCGAGCGTCTGGTGGTTGGATTTATCGACGGAATTGTTCCTACAACTTAATAATAATTTCAAAGACTATGTAAAAAACTAGACAAACACATATAAATTATAGCCAGAGAATTTACAGACTCGTATACATACCTTTGAAGCTTGTTAAAACCTAGTTATTTTGATAATCACGGGGTCAATACAGCCTTTGATTTGCTCGTCTTGATCCTTTGAATTCTATGGAATTATCTTATGTGCATAATGAATTTGTTCACAATGGTTCAAGAGATTTTAAACAGGAAAGATCTTATCGTGTCACATCAGCCATTCAACTTGGGTTATGAGTGAATTTTCAATAAATCTGTTGCTGAATCTCTAGAACTTAAATTCATCATGGGGTGATGGTGGTGGCATGTGTGGTGATGTGGTCTATCGATTATTTCAAAAGTTTTTTTTATTGGCTCACAAGGTAGAAACTAATGCGAGATCGAGTATTAATTATCTCCTTAAATGCCCAAAATCCGATCGTATCTAATGTTGAAAACGTCCTGTCCTGTCGCTCCTTCAGTGGGTGGATCGGGGATCAGGGTCATGCCATGAACATTTTCATTTATACTCTCCTATAAAATATCTGACGCCGATCGATCTTACCATCCAGTGTTGATGTGGTAAATCTCACTCAGGGTGTGACTAGGACCTAGGTAACCAAAAATTACTCAGGATAGAACTAGACCATACGACCTTCTTACCTAGTAAAGACACGTGGCATTGGAGACCAGTGACTTAATTCAATCATTTTAGTTAGATTTGGGAATTTCCTTAAGCTATTCATTCTAAAATAAACCTTAGCTTTCCAATGCCGAAAAGTGCCAAGGATTGACGATCGGTAATAATCCTACCAAAGAGCTCTTGGATTGGCTCCCTTGAAAAAGTCTCGATGCCGAAAACTGCATCGGGTATCAACGACCGGGGATAACTTTATCGTGGTCAAAATGTTTTTTATGATCCTTGTGGATTTTTTTCGATACCAATAAAGTGTGTTGGGCATCTACTATCGATGATTTCTTTTCTTCCTTCGTTAACATATGTCCTCCTCTTAGTTTAACGATGTCGAAGGGGATCGACTATCTCTCGAACCTTTATGAGAAAAAAATTACATAAACTAGAATTTACTTATGTCGATGCCGATGAAGATCGATGCTCGGCGATTGTAGTTTTCCAAGTGGTTCCTCTTTCTTCTTTTAATTCTTTTCGATGTCAAACCTGAGTGCGTTGGGTGCAGTGTTTGGCTGTCGATTCTTAATTCAGGTGTTAAGGTCTTTTGTTCACGGGATTTCATAAGTTCAAGAAAATATGAATAGGTGATGAGAGTCATGAAAATGATAAAAGACAAAATCATTTCTCAAAATGAAATCGAATTGAACATCGTAGAAGTTCAAGTGATACCCAAAAAGTAAAAAAATTGATAAGGATTTTTAGGGTGTGTTGAGTGCTCAACAAATGGCGACTAACTGGGTGAAAGAAGAATCTTTGTTCTTACCTCGGGATTAGCTGATGCAAAATATGGTTAAGAAGTTAAATGGAATTTTATCAGAGTCTCTTTTATCCTTGCATTTGAAATTCCCTGGT
>SNQJ01S0022979.1:41902-71231 GCA_010110895.2 Picea sitchensis | reverse complement strand
TCAGTAATCCAACACACACCCCCTTTAACAAGAGTCAAGTAAAGAATTCACTAGAACCAGGCCTTTTAGTTATTATCATTCACTTGCTACGGTGTTGCTCCGCTGCTAGTGAGCTTCCATAGCCTCGACGAAGTCACCCCGACATCACAGACCTTTGTCTGCTACCAGCAAGTGTCCATAGCCCTGACAGAGTTATCTGCATACCCTCTCCTATTGTGCACTCATTTGATATGATTGATTTTATTTCGGAGGAATTCCCTAAGCGAGTGGGAGAGGAGGACGTATGTTATTTGCAAAATGAGATGGTTAAGGTAAATTTGTTGCTAGTTTTGTTTTGAGGTACATGTAGTCCTTTCCAACTTACCACCTTTCCCTTCATGTTTTACCAGACCACCAGGAAGACACTTCATCACTTTTCCAAGGTTATTCATTTTCACAAGTTAGACAGAAAACTTCTTTAAAACAATCACTGCTCTCCCAACGCTTCTTGTGTTGTATGTAAGAAATGAGTGAGGAACAAAGTTCATCATATCACATGAATTGAGGTAAACCCATGTATTTCTAAAAATAAACATCAAAAGTGCAAAAGCACTATAACAAGAAAAAAAAATGCACTCTGAAATGAGCCTACCTAAAAACAAAACATCATGAAAACACACACACATTTTTTTAATGAAAATATTGCTTTAGGGCTTGGTTAGTCACTGGGAGGGCGCCAGGTTCCCCCCTCATATTTTGCAACTGGTACATGCCTATGCCAATTTTATTGGCTACCTAAAAAGGTATGAGCCATATATTATAAAACTTTGAATGTTTTCCCTTCAGCTCGTTTTCTCTGTCCCATTTTAAGACTAAGTCTCCTACTTCAAAATTCTTCTCTTGGGCCTTATGCTTATCAAACCACCTTTTAACTATTGTTGATGAGCTATGAACTTCGATTTTGCTTTCTCCTTTTCTTCTTCCAACATGAGGAGGGTATCAATTCTTTTTTGTATAACTGATGAGGGTTGTCCTCTAGAATCTTGAGAAAGCTGAAGGGATGGAAGATATAGCCCGTTCAGGAGAATGGCTTCCTGTCTGTATACCAGAAAATATGGGAAATTCCCTATAGCTTCCTTGGGTGTTACTTTATCATCCCATAAGGCATTATGTAGTGAACTGTGCCAATTCCTCTAGTTGTCTGCAACAGTTTTCTTTAATATCCTCACTAGTTTCTTATTGATTGATTTTTCTACTCCATTCCCCTATGGATAGTAGTTTACAGAGTATCTGATTATGATTACTTTTTCTAAAGAAAAATTTGTTAAAAGGGTGGAAGATAATTAAGCGGCATTATAAAAAACAAGGATCGAAGGAATACTAAACCATGTGATCAACTATTTCTCTATGAATTGGATCACCACCTTTTTGTTTACATGAGTCAGAGGGATGTCCTCTGCCCATTTCGTGAAATAGTTTGTGGTAGTCAGTATGTATCTATGTTATTTTGAAGGACTCAGTGTAATTTCTCCTATGATATCTAACCCCCATTGCTTGAATGGCCTGAAGACTACCATAGGTTGGAGTGGGACAACTTCTCTCTTTTCCCTCCCTGCACTTATTTGACAAGTTTTACAGTTTCTAGCGTATGTGTGAGAATCCATGAATAGAGTAGGCCAATAATAGCCAACTCTCAGTATTTTGTGAACGATGGTGTTTCCTGGGAAATTTCCACCTGCAGGACCATCATGAATCTCCTTCAGAAACTTTTCTGCATCTTCACGTTTGAGACATATTAAAAGTACCCCATCATAATTAACATGGAAGAGCACCGAATTTATGAGGTGATATTGTGTTGATTTTAACCCAAGGGATCTCCTTTCTCTAGGATTTAGTTTTTCTGGGAAAGCCCATGATGCAGGAGATAAGTCAGTTTCTCATACCAAGACTCTTTCCCTGGGGAGACATATGAAGCTTCACCACACCATAATTCCAATTCATTCTCCCATCCGAGGTCTTCATTTACTTGGTCCTAGTCTTTAGCTACCATTTTGCATAATCCTTGTCCCTTAACCCGTTTAGCATGTTTTTTATCTAGATCAAATTCTTGGACTACTGCCATCCAATTTCCTCTTCTTTCCCCCATCTCTTGTTGGTGAATAGGGATCATACTGTAGGGTGAGGCATGATGACTTTGGTATGGTTCTTTAGGATGTAAGATCTGAAGTGTTTAACTACCTTGTATACTGCATAAGCCTACATTTCTATAGAAGGGTAATTTAGTTCGGACCCTTGGAGATTAGTCCTCATAAATGAGACCGAGGCCTCATTGTTTTCATCATCCCTCTGAGTGAATATTGCAACTAACAATTGGTCGGAGGCAAAAGTGTAGAGGAAGAAATCTTTTCTAAAGTCGGGACTTCGCAACACTGGGGCTTGATATATTGTAGCCTTAATATTGCTGAAAGAACTTTTTCGTTCATCATCCCACTTAAATTCAACATCTTTGCAAATCATTGTTTGTAAGGGTTTGATAGTTTCAGCAAAATCGGGGGTGAATTTACTCACATAATTGGTTTTCCTAAAGAAGGATTGCATAGCCTTTTTGTTGTGGGGTAATGGAAGATGAGATATAAGCCTAATTCTCTCTAGGTCTATTTGAATTCCTTCTTGAGATATAATATGACCTAGTAGTTTACCTTCCTTGACACCAAAGATAGTTTTCTTAGGGTTTAAGGATATATTGTATTTCCTACACCTTTTGAAAATATGGGTTAAGTGTTGGACATGATCTTCTCTATTCTTCGAATACAGATTCATGTCGTCCAAAAAAACTACTACAAATTTGTCGATTAATCCATGAAATGCTATGCCCATGGCCCTTTGGAAGGTTGCACATGCATTGATTAACCCAAAGGGCATGCGTTTATAAGCAAAGGTTCCCCACTTGGTTCGAAATGTGGTTTTAAAATGGTCTTCCTCTGAAACTAGAACTTGTTTGTAACCTGAAAAATTGTCCAGCAGGGAGAAAATCTCAGAGCCAGACACGGTTTGCAAGAGTTGCTCCATTGGTGGGACTGGGTAGTTGTCCCTTTTTGAATATCTGTTGAGGTTTCTGAAATCTACACATAGGCATATTTCCCCAGACTTTTTAATCACAGGAACCTGGAAGATAATATTAACATCTAGTAATTTCTTTAACTCCTGACACATGAGAGGCTCCAGGGATGGGTGGTAGTTCCATAGCTTCTGTTGGAAGGGTTTCACTCTAGGATTTAATGAGATTTTGTGTTGAATGATACTAGTATCATAAGTTTTCAGATCTCAGTAGGACCATGCAAAGACATATTGATATTGTCTAAAAAGTTTGAGATAGGCTTTCCTTTCCTCTTTATATATTGTCTTGCTGAGATTTATATTCTTGGGGTTTTCTGGGGTTCCTAGATTTATAGGTTTGTACATGGGACAGGAAATCCCCATCTTTGTGTTCGTTGACCCTTTGAATATTTCCCTTAAGTAAAAAAGGTTTTCTAAATTGGCTACCCCTTTAGGTATTGTGTGAGACCTTGGTTTGCTAGTCGGTTGATTTGTATGAGGATCGGTTTCTGCTAATTTCTCCTGAAATAATTCATCGTCAATAGCCAAGTATTTAAAATTATCTTGATTGGTCAAAACATTTATGATTTGTTCATCTCCTTCAAATACCTTCCAATTATAAATATTGTTAAGCACTTATGGTTTGTAGAGTAGCTCCACAATGAACCAGGAGGCTTCATAGTCTTCTAGAGGTGATATCCTTGAGGCAGCGGTGGCCAGAGAATCAGCAAGAGTGTTCTTTTTTATGGGGATCACTGTAATGTTGAAGGATTCAAAATGTTCTATTAGTATGTGCACTTCATGTTGGTAATTCCTCAAGTGGGGAGATTTGCAATGTATAATGTTCCTTACTTATCTAATGATGATTTTAGAATCTTCAAAAACCTTCAATTCTTTAACATTTAAGTCTATGGCTTTCTTTAGCCCTTGTACTAGAGCTTCATACTCGATGGTGTTGTTTTTGCATTCAAATTCTAGTCTACAAGACAGGAAATTTCATTTACCTTTTGGATCAATGAGGACGCACCCCGCTCCCAACCCTTCTTATGACTTAGACCCATCAAAGTACAAGGTCCAAAGTCATGGGAAAAAACCATCAGTTTCTTTGTGCCTACTATTTCCTCCTTTCTTCCTATCTGCTCAGTGGTTTTCAACAGAGGTTCTTGACAAAAGGGGATTTCTTCTATTGTCATCAAAAAAAATTCTTGAAAATTCATTTTGGAGTTTTGAGTAAGAGGGACATCAGATGAGAGGGAGGATAAATTCCTGAAATCAGAGTTGTGGGAATAATTTCCTAATATAGGGAAATCTGATGAGGAGGGTTCATTGAGGGTTTCTAGGTCGGTGACAGTATGTTTAAGATATATTTCCCTATCGATCCTGATCATATTCTTGTGTCCCTTTAATGGAAACCAAAGGTGAGCCTAGTTTGTACTAAAGTATCCATTTAACTTCTTGAACCAATCTTGGCTAAGTAACAATCCATAAGATTATGGGATATCTACTACGTTGATGTCAATCACCTAAACAAATTTAGAGTGTGTTTCCATTTTGATCATCACATCTTTAAGCTCTCCCATAAACTTCAGCTGGGTTTTGTCTAGTTGTATCACATGTTTATCACTTTGAGAGGGACTGTGTTTAATTTATTACATATATAAAATGGCATAACATTAGAGTATGCTCCTGAGTCAACCAGATAGTTATGGAGGTTTTTTTTGAAGACTTCAAATGTCAAAAGGAATGGTGGGATAAAAGGCTTTCCTTTATTATCCTCAGAGAAAGAATTTAAAGTTGGTTTATTTCTTAGATCCGTGGGAGATGGATTTTCTCCTTGATAAGTGCTTGTTATAGGGTTTTCTACTGACTTCAAGGCTTGTAACAGAAGGTCCTTCTACTGAGGGATTCTTCTACTATGTTGTATTCTAGCTTGGGCAATTCTCGTGTATGGATGTTTATAGGATTTCTTTGGGAAACAAAAGGTGCTTTAGGGTGATCAAACACCAACTTCCCTCCCGAATTTTGGGCCATAGTAAAGTCGTTTGAGACAAGATGACCCCTACTTCGTGTTTTCACATCCAAGACCTCTGCGGGTAGTTCTTGAACCTCAAATAGATCATCAGAAGGCATTGGTATATTAGGGTCCCATATCAGCATGTTTATAGGATCAAATTCTTCCTGATCAACAATATTCATAGCTGAGTCACTTGATTGTTTGGTTAAGGAAACCTCATCTAGAAATCGATTGGCCATCAAATTCATGGCATGCACCCATTGTGAGCAGTCTCTTTTAGAATGTTTATCTTGGTGACAGGTACAGAACAAGTTAGATGCTACATTTCTCAGGTCGATGTTTAAGTTGAATGAGGGAGGTTCAATCGCTTTGAACAATGGTTTCTTTTAAAAAAGGGTTTATAGGATCGTTGGCCTTGGTTTCCCTCCCCTGCACTTCTTTTCATGTCTACGATTTTGTTTGAAAACTTCTTAACCATGAGTTGTAGGTCTTCTATGTCTCCACTTCCTTTCTCGAGACCTTGTTCTGTTTGTTTCCCTGGAGGTCTGGTCAATAGGAGTCCTCTCCTGGGAGGAGGTTGAACTTCCTTCTTAACTAATGAGACCTAGCCTTCTTTACATCCCTTCATTTGGAACTCTATTTTTTTGGCTTCTTCAAAATTGTCAGCTAAGGTTGTTTTGGCAGCCCTCTTCAAAAACATGGAAATAGAAGCTAGGAGAGCATTAGCATATACTTCTATTTGCAACTCCTAAGTGGGTTTATCTTCAGTTTGAAATTTGTTTAGGATAGTGGTGAATCATTGATTAAATTATTTAACCTTCTCCTTTGAATTCATGGTGGTGGCGAACAACTCGGCCTTCAAAGCTCCTGTAGTGGTTTCTTCTACAAATATATCTAGAAAATCCTTTTGAAACTTCATCCAACTAGTTATGGACCCTACAAGTAAGTTAAAATGCCACGTGGAGGACGAATTCTCAAAAGTATAGGGGAAAATTATGCATACTACGTCTTCATGTTGGACATTCATCAATCTGATAGCTAGTATGAATTTTTTGATATGGTCTTCAGGCAATCCCAAGGTTTCGGGGTCAAATTTAGGGAGTAACTTTTTTGGATGTCGGGGAAGGTTATGTACTCATCCGGAGATGACCAAAGCATGTCTGGCCAACCAATGTTGATTATTCTGAGGTGGGTTTCCCCTTTCTTCATTATGATCATTGTTATCTTCCATGTCGTCTAACTCCAAAACTGAGCATTCTGAGTTAAAATATTCCTCGTCAGAAAAATCATCGGGCTCAGAGCAGTTACCATTTGGTGTTTTGGGGATTAGATTAAGAGGATAATTGATTTCAGTGAGGGAGAAATCTATCAAGTTTTCTACTGTGTGAATGAAAACCTAGTCGGGGAAGTCGACCACTAGTCTGCTTATGTGTTTTCTACGAGGAAGTAATGGAGCTAATGGTAGTGCTCCTATTTGTCAGGCGTAAGATCTTGTGATTATTTTGAACTGGTTCAACTCCTTGTGAGGAAGAGATTAAGGTATTTCAAGGAATAAATATTATTCCTCTTTCTGGGGCGATTTAATCGTTTCAGGAGTACTCAGTGTGTGTGGGATGTCTTGAGAATGACTATCCATGCATGTTGGTTGTTTTGAATCTATAGGATGTGTGAAATGTTATATAAAAAATATTGTTATCCATTCATTCTTCGACCCTCCTTCTAGCTCCAGTTCTGTTGAGGGGTCCTAAATCCCTTTAACTCAATAGTAGGAGCCAAACCTGCAACCAAGGCCCAATTAGACTTTGTAGTGTTTAATGGTTGAATGTTTATCCAAAACATGTGATCCTGCCAATTAATCGATGGGATTTACATAGTGATTGATAGTATGTTTTCTTATGAAATCTCCTCCTTCAGTTTGAACGTTCTCTTTTTTATATTTTCTCTTATAGGTGGGACCGATATAAGATAAATGTTGGTATAAACTAGCTGGGTAACAAAGGGGGAAAACTTAACTACTGAATAAGGTTGAGCTTGGGATAAACCTCGTGCTCAAGCATGCAAACAAAGATTCTTACACCAATGACAAGCCTAGTACTAATAAATCAACTTGTTGGCACTTCGAATATTGACTGAGATACAATTTATTAGAAGAGAACATACATGCAATAAAATGATGGAAATAAAAATAGTTTATGTAGCTCTAATCACCAATCACACATTAACAAAAAAATTTATTTACATCATTAGAGGAAAGAATTATAAAAATATTGAATCAGATAACTTATCAATAGATTCAAAAAATATTACTCATTATAGCATCCATTCATGAGATAAAGTTGGAAGTAATTCCTCCTTATGATCCAATCACACATGCTTTTGATGAAAACAAAAAATTGTCTTAGGCCCTAAAGATGACCTCTCAATTAAGGTAGCTTTGAAATAGTTCTTTACAATTCCAAAAATGAGGGTCTTTGTCAAAACCATCGACCCTTTCTAATAGGTCAATCCTCTTATTTATAACACATTATTAACTAAAAAATAAATATCAAAAGTGCAAGCTAAGTAAAAAAAACCATCGCCATATGTCGCTTTCATCTCTCAATATTCTAAGAGTCATAAAATGGTTTCACTTGAGTGGATGACTCTTCTCATACTCCGACCATTTGACGAAGAGTTCCTCGCATGTGTTAGCGTACGGGAATCTGTGTTAGTTCATCAGGATTGAAAGGATCTCCTTTATCTCCATTGCTCATGCCCGATACTTGAATACTTTAGTAGTTAACTGCTGTAACATTGTCTGAGCCTTGATCGGGTGCTCCATGAACTGTTGTACTTGACTTGGCTTCATGTTCACCACCTTTTATATCTCCACAGCCCATGATGAGTCTTGTTCGGCATGTAGTTTGACTATGTCATGCAAGTTGAAAAAGTCATCGGGTGTGTCAAATTCTAGGAGGCCGATGTATCTCATTGCCCGATTGATCTTGGCCCAACTTCTTTCACAATCAACCCATTTCTCTCGGATTTCCTAATGAGTCTCTTGGGCCATTTTCACCCATTATTCGACCAAATTCTTTATGCGGTTGATGTTTCTATCCCTTAGTACCTGAATGTTGTGCTCTTCATCATATTGACCCTATTGAACCGCGTTGATGTAATCGATCCTTTCCATCGCTTGGTGTTCTTTATCATACCATATTTCCATATCCTTGCATGTCACCATCACCATAAGGGTGTATTATTGGAAGTCGACTATCCCTGCAGTGAAAAGGTGTTGCTCATTCATGAATTTACTGTAGGCATCCTGGAATTCGCTTCTCAAGAACATCGTGGCCTGTGTGGAGTCCTGATAATATTTCGCCAAATGGCGTAGATGCTCCAAATCCTTCATCGTAGAAGCCAACTCCTCTTCATCCTTCCTCTTTCTATATAGGGTGGCATATGCGATTTCCATCCTTGCGAAGCTAAGCTCATACATCTTAGCATGCTCCGTGATAATCAATTTTTCTTTTGTGGTGATGAGGATGGAGTTGTCCAGAGTAAGCCTCCTCTTCTTGGTAGTTCTCTTCATGATGGATTTCCTATTTTTTTCATAGGCGATGTATTGTATATCGGAGACCTCATCCAGAGGTTCTAGGATTTACTACTTGTTGGAACACATATATATTTATAAACTTGAGAATTTAAACAGATTTCATTCCCATTTAAATAAAAACAACACGTGTTTGATTCTCACCGTCGATGAGTTTATCCATCTAATCAAACGATATTAATTCCTTAAGAGATATGGAGCCGCCTACTTGTTAAAAAAGTCAAATCACTAAATAATACTTCGTGATTTCAAATTTTGAAGTTTCGCGCTTCAGGTGTGTTAACATGTTGATCTTTCAAAACCCCGATACGTGAAAAGCGTCCAACAGATCCTAGTCACCACACAGGTATACCTCCTAATATCTGACGCTTCTTTCCAGAAAGTGACCCGACGGGATTTTAATTGAATTTAATTGACCAAATACATGAAGTGATAAATACCTAAAAAAAAAAAAACTCAATTAGAAAATCAATTAATAGTTCCGTGATTTTGGATTTCGGGCATTTTCCACATATCATATTCCCAATTCATGAAGCTCGAAATCCCGAAATGTCTTAAGCATTAAGTAGATTTAATTAATGACTAAAAACAATTAGCAATTAATTAATCACTTCGCAATTTCACATTTTAGAGATACTGTCTTCAGCGACTATCAATATCCCAAGGTACGAAACCCCAAAATACTTTAGGTTAAACATGATTATTTAAAGGGTTAAACATGCTTAAAATTAATTAATCACTTCATGATTTCACATTTCGAAAGTCTTGTATTGAACTAATATAAGATATCCTGAGGTTTGAAATTCTAAAATATACTTAACGATAAGTGTGATTAACTGACGCATTAATGAGGATTATCTCATGATTAATTTTTCGCTGAATCATAACTCGCGAAAATTCAAATGTTGTTTGCCAAACTTCTAATCGCGAACCACTAGAAATTAATGACATTAATAATCGATCTACGGTGATCATTCAAAATAATATCTTGGACCACCACCTAAATATTTTTCATCAAGGAAAGTTAATACTTCGTCAGTAGAGATATTTATGAAATCGATAAAATTAAGGGAAAAAATATATTGAAGTTTGAATTTCATCTTGAGTTTTCACAGAACAACAAGTTTTCGAGTTAAGAAGTTGTGCATTTCTTGTGAAAGGAAATAGAATGTTGAGCTCATGATACCATGGCTCCATGAAAAGAAGCTAAGGCATCTAGTGAAAGTTCTAACCCAAACACAGACATCATTTCAGACACCTCACCCAGAAGCCAAGACACCACGAAAACTTGGACACAAGTATTCGATATTCTACAGTACAAATTGATCAATTTCCCAGATGATTTAGGCGTTGAGGAGACTGAGACCCAGGCTACAAAATATAAAACTGTTGCTCAATTAGAGCTACATAAAATAGCGACGCGACCCAAGCTCATGCCTTATAATGATATGATTAGTTGGGCACTGGAGAATGTCGACCTCTCAACCAAAAACATATGCAATTCGCAAAAATTCGTTGTTGGGTCTTTCAAGCCAGAACATTTCTAGGTCATGTAAAAACTATCCTTGGTCCCTAGTTACATTTATAATACCACTTTCTGAATGGATTTCGACATAAAAGAATGTGCGCAATATGGCAGAAAATTACCCGATTTGATCAAACATTGGTGTTCACGTCTCGAGAATTTTATAGCAGATGGCCATGGCATATATGTTGTTTCCTCTTTAGATCCTCACATGATTTATATATCCATGATGATGTGTAGACTTTATAGGAAGGAAAACACTACCCATTTCTTCTTACCATGGGTACCCATCATGCATATGGCAACAGAGGGGTATTCCTTCGATTGGGCCAAGATATTATCCAATAATTTGGTTAGGGAGATCAAAAAATATCAGTCATTGAGAGCCAAGGGGAAAACCGACCCATTTTACATGTTGGCATATATCATGGATGTTGTTTGTTTTATGACACCATTTCCTTTGATGGGTTGGATCTGGACTCCAACTAGTGCTGAGCCAATACATTTTTATCATTTGAAGCTATGGGAGGATAAAGCAAGAGATTTCTTCTATGAAATATGAAATTATGTGGTGGTGTCGATGCATATCACCATATATGGATGCCCATCCCTTAGGATTTCTGACAAAATAGCGACCAACCTGGGGAAGATAGCGGATTGATATATTGAAGAGAACTTCTCTTACATTAGGTTTGTTGGTTGTTCTATTCCTCCACATGCCTTGCCGAAGTTTCTATCGGATCAATTGGTGTTCCACAAAGTATCACATCAAATTGTGCTTGGGGGGATCAGTAAGGAACTAAAAGCAATGCAGAAAAAGGTATGGCCTGCCTTTCCCTTGCAGATTGGTAGGTTCACATTAATGTTAGATTTCGACCACTCGAAAGTAGAGGCCGCAGCCATAGAAGACATCAAGATGGTCAATATTAAATTCAAGAAACATGATCCTCAAATGATCATGGGAAATCACATGGCTCTTTCCAATTTAAAAATATACAAGCATGAATATTCCCCACAAGATGATATATTCCAAGGGGTAAGATCCTGTCAGGAAGTCTTGAGCGGAGTCCAAAATCTGGCTCCAAAAAAATTAGTAGAGTTTCATAATTTTCAAAGGCATTGAAGGAATGGCCTTCCTAAATTATTGTAGGGAGAAACCCCAACACCTCCAGCTACACAGAAAGTTGAGACTCAGAGTTTAGAACCAGGGAGCTTCAGTTGAAAGGATTCTTGAGAAAATTTGGAAAAAACTGAGTTTGTGACTCAGAAATGGGACACCGCATTAACAAACCCACCAGATGATCAGACTAAAACTCAGGCTAAGGCCTTGATAAAAAAGGTAGAAGAAAAACCATCGTCTACACCAGGAAAATCAGCCACTGACACAACCGGAAAATGACCATCAACCGAGATAGGCAGCCCTATCTCATCAGTCACACCTTTAAATTTGAGTAGATAGAATCTGAGTGACAAAGTGGTATTCATAGAACATATTACGCCTATTTCGGTGGAAGAGATACCCCCTTCCGACATCTTATTTAGCAAAAAGAGGAGAGTTTTTGTGAAAAGAGAAACTCATTAAAGGGAGGGTGCGACTATCAAGAGACACAGAGTATTATATGACAGTCAAGCCTTAGAAGAAGCAGAGTTCGATATGGAAGCGGTAGGCTCATTGGGAGCTTTTGCCACAACAAACTGGTACTCAGTTGGGAACCCAAAGGAACAATTGAAGTAGAAAGATCTGTTGGTGAGCCAGTTTCAAAGCCAAGTAAAGACTGTGGAGTAGAGTGTCATAAGAGAGATGAATAAAGGTTTTGAGTAGATTAAAGCCCATGACAAGCAGGAGATTCAACAACTTAGGATCATCCTAGATGAGATGCATAAAAATTCACAGGAAAACAGAGAGATGTCCATTCAACAAGAGGAGTTGGTCAAACAGTTGCAAGATAAATTAAACTTGACCAAGAATGCAGTAGTGGATATATCATCTTTTCAAGCCCAAGCATTAGAAGTACTCAAGAAGATGGGATCAGCCCAACAAAACCTTTTGACTAAGATATAAGGTATTAAAAACTATTATCAATCGACATAACAATCTTTAAGTAATATTTGCATAAGGGAGAAAGAGGCCAATGCAGCTAGAGTGAAATTCCAAGAGGTTGTCTTATCTTCATCAAAGGAGGAAGTAGCTCATGTCACTCGATTTTCCCTTTCAGAACAAACTAGAGGTGACATAATACTTAAAACCTGGGAGGCTAATATAGTTGAAAGCACCAGATTAGTCAAGGAAGTGAAGAAATCTTGTGAAGAAGCTTGTTCCTCACTCACCAACAAATTGTTGGGAATGGAAGTAGATAGTATATCTGAATCCCCAGGGAAAATTGATATTGCAAAACATAAACTCACTTCCAAGACAAGTATGGAAGAAGCCCGGGCCGAAATCCAACAATTGAAACAAGTTGACCTTAGTCAGATAAATAAATGGATAGTCAATCCCAGTCTACAGTCGCAGTCTATAACTCTAGAATCCAGGAGGATGGAAGATAGGCTGACTCACATAGAGAAGAAGTTATACACTTTTGAGGAAAATAATACAACAGAGCCTTCCAGGATGGTGGTACAGTTAGTGGGAAGATGCGTTCAGTGCATTGAGCAAGGAAAAGCCAGCACATCTGGGAACAAATGATACAAAGTGTGTACTCCTTTTGCATGAGTCATGATTAGAGACCAACTTTTTTCTAATTTGGAGTACGAGAAAAAGAAATGTCTGTGCTAGTAGGCAAAGAGACAGAAAAGATGCAAGTGAAACATTTCAAATTTCACATATTGTATTTTTTGTTGTATTTGAATTATGAGAATCTCAATCGCCTAGGGTTGAGTTTATTTTGTATAAATGCATAGTTTGAAGACTAAATAAAAGGGATGCTTCTTGTCGTATTGTAACTAAGAAAACTCATCCTTTGTGAGTATTAATACAAGTGTAGAAAGGGATTCCAAATTTTGTGTAGTTTGATTTATGTGCTTCTTTTGTATTCCATATCTCTAGTTTTCTTTATGTCACTCCTTGATAAGTGAGTGGTTACAATTTAGTATAACATATACCGTAATCACATTTCATCGATTATTTGATAAGCAAGAAGTTTTCCTCTGTATTTTCTATTAGTAAATACAAGACCTACAAGCTACTTGGATCACTGTATCTTATATCCTTTCAAGGGTGCATTCTATATTTTCTTCTACTGTGAACAAGGTAATATTAATCTATCATTGATGCCTCATTTTGTTTAATAGTTTTGTAATTTTCTCTCACATCACTTGATTTTAATACTCAACTCAAATGATGAAACACGACCTCTATCCTATTCAGGTATTAATTTCATTTAAGGGTTAATTCTTATATAATTAATGGAAGAAAAAGAATGTTTTAAAACATTCCTTAAATTCTTGATGCCTTGACATTACTCTTTGAGCCTTAAGTGTAATCTCAGGAACAACACTACTATCCCCAAGTAAGCGTGTTTCCCAAGCTCCCGACTGTGTAACTTTGTTCAAGGATGGGTTCTTGAACCTCTTATGTATGTCCCGATCATTCGACTTATGGTTGTCCCTAATCGGGAGGTAAGGTACTGGCCAAGTTTGATGAATCAGGGGTGGGCTCGGTACTTACTTGATAATCAGATATTGAGATGTTGATTTCCAGCTATGGAATCTCTTCTTCTTGTTCATCCGACCCTAGCTCATCCTTCGGGTTGTCCACTTGGGTCCCTGGTGCATCGAGTAGCTCATTGTCTAACATAGTTTCGACCTCTCGGTCACTCTGTGGAAGGCTTTGAATTTGAGCATCGAGAGCTGGGGAAGATGCTTTATCAAGTTCATTTTCCTCTATAATTTGTACTGGAGTCACCAAGGAAACCTCCTAACTCTCCTCATCATCCTATATCATTATTAAGTCATGTAATGGGTTTGGTGCACTTGCTCTACATGATTTCCTCACTATCTTAGGCTAAGTTGAAATGTCCCCTAGTGATACAACCTATGGTGTTGAAACTTAAGGGTCATCTAACCCGATGATATCTTCAATTTGTATTGGCTCTGGGTCACTTGGACCTACCCAGCTTTCGATTGGGATGTTGACAAGGATCCTTATCATTTATACAAGGTTTGGGTCATTCTATAGTTGATCAATTACTCTATGTGCCTATTCCATTAGGATAAATCCCCTTGCCTATGCCTCCAGTGTTAAAGACAATCCCCTACTATGCACCTCTGTTGCCTCTACCGCTTTGATTTCTTCCCTGAATCTAAGGGCCTCTTGAGCCAACTTCTCTATTGTTTATGCATGTTCATCCATGCTCATGGCCTTGAACTTGGTCATTTTCGAGTTGACCATTATTTTCACCACCTCATCCCAGTCCTGAGCGTTCTCTGTGAATACTTCATCTTCGAACTTATCGTGAGCATACGTCCAACATAATGACACCTGTGAAGCATGTTGTAGGACCAAGACCTTTGGATCATTCTTGCAGAATCAACCTGTTAGGAATTTGAATTTGAGTTGGCTCAGCCCTTATTATTTGGCTTGAGTGGTATCCTTTACCAAATAGAACTCTACATGGAAACCGTAGGGTATGAAATCCCATTTCTTGTCTTTGACCATGGTGGCATTGTAGCCTTGCAAGATGGTCTGATAACATATTTCTCCTACGATGAGCCGGTTTGGGACATGATCTGGTAGGAGATGTGGTTATTTGGTGGCCTCAAACACCTTGATGTAGGTGGTGTGCTCGTCCAAATACTAATGGCCTACCTTGGATATCATTTTCTTACTTGCCACCGATAGCCTTGGGCATTCCTTCTTAAAAAGAATAAAATCAATTTGGGCGATGAATTCATCACAGATGAGGGAGTAATATTTCTTATACCAGTTTTCCCATAGCACACTGAAGTATACATGGACCGGGAGCTCTGTAACATGCCAACTCAGATTTATGTCGGCGAAGATGTTCCTAGCGCACATGACATCAAGCAGGTATGAATCCATGTAAAAATTTGGTGCTTCTTGTTCCTTCGGCGTCTGAGCCTAATGCACATAGGTGCTTAGTTTCTTGGAGATTATTACTCCCCAGTTGAAGCTACAACCGACAATTGCAATTGTGTATTCCAAAGGAATCCATGCTTCTGAAAACTTGGAGCAATTTTTCTCTCCGTATAACCGACAGATGAGAGCCATCAAATAGATGTATGGCTCTCTCAGGTTGATTTTTTTATACCATCCATTTCTCTGATTGGTGAATTTGTTATCTTCCCTCCACCATGAGGCCATCAATCAGCTGGTGTCATGAATTTCATAGAAATTCACCATGAAGTCCATGTTGAGCCGCTCCTCCATGTCCCTGAGCTTGTAGTATTTTTCGACCTTTGTTAGGAGAAAAAAACTAATGCACACACCATTCTCATCATTAATAAAAGAATTTTTTCCCATCCATGTGGTCGATGTGCCATTTTGGGACCTCTATGCAGGGGAAAATGGGGGTTATGCTCACCACCATGTGTAGATATGACCGTCGAATGTTGGGGAACACCTAGTCATTGAGCACCCTTATGTCTGATTCATTGTGTGGGACATACTCTGAGTATTCTTCTCTGATAATCATATTGAAAATATCCCCCCATTGTGGGAGAGATACCTTTGATCCATTGCTTTCCTCTGTATCTCCAAAGGTCTGAGGTTGGATGAAAACCTTCTTTGTTGTTGTCTTGATGACAGGCTCCGGCCTAGGTACATACTCCAATTGCCTCATGGTTCTTGGAGAAGAACCTTCACTTGTCTCTGGTTCTTTTATCTTTGGTGCTCTCGACAAGCGTATGGTGGTTGGATTTTTCGGCAGTATTGTTCCTGGAAGTTAAGAAGAATTTCAGAGACTGTGTAAAAAATTGAACAAACAAATATAAATTATAGCTAGAGAATTTAAAGACTCGGATACATACCTTTGAAGCTTGTTAAAACCTAGTTATTTTGATAATCACGGGGTCAATACAGCCTTTGAGTTTCTCGTCTTGTTCCTTCGGATTCTCTGGAATTCTCTTATGTGAAAAATGACTTCGTTCACAACAATTCAAGAGATTTTAAACAGGAAAGATCTTACCATGTCGCATCATCCATTCAATTCAGGTTATGAGTGAATTTTCAATAAATCTGCTACTGAATATCTAGAACTTAAATTCATCGCGGGTTTACAGTGGAGGAGCGGGTGGTGATGTGGTTTATTGGTGATTTCAAAACGTTGTGTTGATTGGTGCACAAGGTAGAAACTAATGTGGGATCAGGTATTAATTAGCTCCTTAAATGCCCAAAATCCGATTGTATCCAATGTTGAAAATGTCTCATCATGTCACTCCTTTAGTGGGTGGATCGGGAATCGAGGTCATGATATGAACATTTTTGTTGATACTTGCCTGTAAAATCTCCAACATCGATAGATCTTTCCATCCACTACTAATGTGGCAAAGATGACTCAGGGTGTGACCAAGACCTAGGTAACCAAAAATGACTCGGGATAGAACTAGATCATACAACCTTCTTACTTGGTAAAGACATGTGGCGTTGGAGACCAGTGACTTAATTTGCTCGTGTTAGTCGGATTCAGGAATTTCCTTAAGATATTCTTTCTAAAATAAACCTTAGCTTGTTGATGTTGAAAAGTTCCAAGGATCAACGATCGGTGATAAGCCTACCAAAGCGCTCTCGGATTGGTTCCCTTGAAAAAGTCTTGATGCCAAAAACCACATCGGGGATTGGCGATCGGGGATAACTTTATCATGGTCAAAATGTTTGTTATGATCCTTCTGGGGTTTTTTCGATCCTGATAAAGTGCATCGAGCATTGACTATCAGTGATTTCTTTCCATCCTTCGTTAATGTTTGTCCTCCTTGTATTTTAATGATGTCGAAGGTGATCGACTATATCTCGAATTTATCCAAAAAAACTTACGTAAACTAGAACTACCTTTTTTCGATGCCGATGAAGATTAGCAGTCTACGACTATGGTTTTATGAGTGGTTCCTCTTTCTTCTTTGAATTCTTTCCTATGTCAAACCTGAGCACGTTAGGTGCAGTGTTTGGCTGTTGATTCTTAATTCAGGTGTTAAGATCTTTTGGTCATGGGGTTTCATAAGTTCAAGAAAACCTGAATAGGTGATGAGAGTCATGAAAATGAGCAAAGGAAAAAACATTTCTCAAAATGAAATCAAATCAGACAATGCAGAAGATCAAGTGGTACCCAAAAAGTAAAAAAATTGATAAGGCTTTTTAGGGTGTGTTGAGTGCTCAACACACTCCACCCTTATTTGGCTTGCATCCAGTTTTCAATATGGACCTCCTTTGGCCATATTTTCCACCATTATTGGACACCTCAGAGATCGCATAACAACTGATGCCAATAGAGCTCAACCCTGACTGCATGGAACAAGAATCCACTGATCAGATAGTGGACACATAGGTCAAGGGCACTCGCCGGCAGAGGATCCAGCTTTATCGAGTTGTCAAGGTAGGGAAGCTCCTACACCAAGGAAAGTAGCTCACCCAAGGCCAAATTTAGAAGAAGTTTCCTCACCTGATGGAGTAACTAAATTCAATGGAGACCTAAACATTGTTTTCTTGTCTCACCAACTGGTTTATTTTGTATGTTTTCATGTCAGCACATCTTGTTGTACTTCCAGAGTCATTTTGGGGACCTAAACATTGTTTTCTTGTCTCACAATAATAAAAATATAGAGAGAGTTATAGTTCTATGGTGTAATTTTTAGTTCTCTGAAATACCTTTCCAACGGGCTATCACGTGCCTAAAACGGAGGTCATATGCAAAAGTTACAACCTTGAGAAATTGAGGTACCAACTTACCCATAGGGGCCCACATAAATTATGGTGTTTCACCTCCTAGGGTTAGGTTTTTGGATGTCTAGGGTTTTGTCTTTCATGAGTAATATAAAAAAGGCTTTTGGATCCTCATTTTAATCATTCTTCTTAGACGGATGCACGTAGCAGCCACATCTCTTCTCAAAGATAACTACCACTATTCGAGCAAGTGTTTCAGTTCAACAGTTTTACAGTTTCAGACTATTTCATTTATTCAATAGAAGATATTGTTCACTGGATATGTGTGTTGTTTTCCATATCTCTATGTTTATTGTATTCAATCTGTTAATCAGTTTGTTCCGCTGCTAATATGGATCATGAACCTTCTTCAACATCACCTTCTTGTCTTCAACCATGTCTCTAACAAAATGATATCTTATGTTAATATACTTCATCTTAGAATGATAAGTAAGGCTCTTTACTAGAAATATTACACTTTGACTCTCACAATATATCCTTATAGATTCCTATGAAAATCCAATACCTACGAACAAACTTTTCAACCACACAATTTTCCTTCTTGCATGATTAGTGTTGGTCCCTTTGTTTTTGGATGATTGACAAAAGTTTTTTTGGAAAAGAACATGGAAAATTATCCATTGATGAAATTTAGCCCCTAAAATTTTCCCTTAAGTGGACCATCACATAACTCATGTAGTTGATTTCTAGATGAAGACTATTGCAAAAGTTTGTTCTGGAATTTATTATATAAGTTTATCAACCATTTTCAAATTAAGCAGAGAAAGACTTTAATAGGGGGGCATGTGGGAGGTTGGTAAAATAAATATTGACTTGCATCAATATGATACTAGTTGAGGAAGGTATGATTCCCTTTGAACCTATTAGCATGAATGAGTAAACATCCTATGATGGGGGGTGCTAGAAATGGTGAGGGATTAGAAGAATCAGTGCCATGGGGGGAGAAAAAAACTCGTAAAAACTATGAATGTGTTTTTACAAGAGTACACATTATGGACTGGTGGTGGTTAACCATATGTGTGTAGTGGAGAAAATGAGTTAATAGTTGTAGAAATAAATTAGTGATGAAGGGAGAAGTGAAGGAATTTTTTAAGAGTTACAAAAATTGAATAAGTGGGGATAATTGTCTAGTTGATGGTTGAAAGGGAGAGATTTGATGATAGAAATATGCCCATCAAGAGGACATGGTGGTGAAGGCACATCGATGGGATACAAAGGACACACCTAGAGAAGGTTATAAATATATGTTGAAGTCCAAACCAATAGGGTAAATATCCATCTAGGATAAAAATTTCTCCAACCCTGTTTTGAAGAGCCAAAGAGTAGAGGAGTTGAAGGTGATGTGTACCCAAAGGATTTTCTTGAAATGTGTTTTGAAAATTTGGAGATAAATAATCCCTTAAAAGAATATGGTACTTCCTATCATCAATGGATTTGAACCAATCCTAATTGTACCCTAGCTTCTTTTGAAAACATTGTTCGACAACACATGTATTCCAGTAGAGGTGGAACACCCTTAGTAACCACTCACACAACCATATCAAAGATCAACACAACAATGTATTGACATGGTAAAACCCCTACGATGAAACATCCATGGCCCCAACCAACATGGCCACTTGGAGAAATTTATTAATGCAAAATAAAAATGTTACATAGAGATTTACAAGAGAGTTTCTCACAATCAATCATTAGAAAATGACCCTCCATTATCTTTAAATAKARTAGATATTGTAGACCAATCRGATGCTAGGCCATGGATTAGTGTAGCCATTAAKATTGAGGAGAATATGATCCATCAGATCAATCTATGTCGGGAACATAGMRTGATCATCAGATTTCATAACTACAAATGCAAACTAAAGAAACACACGTTTACCTAATGACACATTAGAACAAGTTGATATTAACTAACTCACAATTGTCTAAATATCCTAGCATCCCCCCTTAACAACAAATCGGGATAGGATTGAAGGATTTACAAAGAAAAAACAATAGGATAAGGAAGGAGGAATTGGATCCTATCCCCCATTAATGAAAACTTCCTAAATTCCTAAAATATATCGAAGTTTGGAAAATTTCACTTTTGTAAGAGAATTTGTGAAAATGTCTACAACATGATCTTCTATAGGGTAAAATAACACTTCGATAAATCGATCATGAATGAGTTTTATGATGAAGTGCATATGTAGCTCGATGTGTTTATTACTCTAATGTTGAATTGGATCTTTGGCGAGCATGATGGCATTTTGATTGTCACACCAGAGGGTGGTCGAATGCTCCAACTGGAATCCAAACTTTGAGAGGATCTATAGAAGCCACAAATATTTTTGAATTGCATTAACAACTACTCGATACTTTTCTTATGCTAAAGAAAGAGAAATATCGTATTTTTTCTTACAAGCCCAAGGAATAGGTCCTGAACCAATGCTGGAAACATAACCTATAGTAGAACTTTTATCATCAAGTTCATCGGCCCAATCTGAATCAGTGAAACCAACCAATAAAGGAGTCCCCCCTAAGCTGTAATGTATCTCGAACTAAACTGTACCCCGAACATACCTAATGATAATTTTATCTTCTTTCCAATGGATTTCATGGCCCGGTGTTTGCATATACTAGGAAAAATAACAACAACAAAGGAAATATAAGGAAGGGTATGAGTCAAGTGTAAGAGGATACTAACTAACCAATGATACAAAGTGGCATCAACTTCAAAATAAGAACAAGTGGCAACAAGTCTGACTCCATACTGGAAGGGAGAAGGGAATGGTTTAGAGTCTTCCATGTGAAAGCAATAAATAAGGTCACAGGCATACTTAGATTAGGAAAGAAAAATTCCTTCTATGGTTTTCAAAACTTAGAGGCCAAGGAAATAATGAAAATAGCTTAATTTGGTCATTTTAAATTTCTTCTTAAGGATGATTTTCACATGGTTTAAAAGCTTAGGGTCACTACCAGTGAGGATAGGATCGACAACATAAATAACAAGGACTATGATATGGCTTCCTATTTCTTGGTATATACATTAGGATCAAAATGACATCTAGAAAAGTTGGTGTCTAGAAGAAAGTTGTCCATTTTAGCATACCAATCTCAAGGATCTTTCTCAAGACCATAAAGAGATTTCTTAAGGCAAAAAACAAGGCTGGAAGCATTCTAGACATAGCCAAGAGATTGTTCCATGTTAATTTATTCTTGCAAATCTCAATGCAAGAAGGAAAATTTAACATCACCTGATGGACCTCCCATTTATGTGAGGCTGCAAAAGCTAGAACAAGGCGGATGGAATTCATTTTGGCTACAAGGGAAAAGGTTCCATTATAGTCAATGCCTTCAACTTAAGATAACCCTTCAGAATCTAACCAAGCCTTGTGTATTTCAACACTTCCATCTGATGCATACTTAGCTATGTACACCCATTTACATCTAACAAGTTTTTTTACTTTTAGAAGAGGTACAAGATCCCAAGTATCATTTTCCATTAAATAATGATACTCTTCATTCATTGTTGTATCCCAATATGGATGACCTAAATATTCTAGAAATATATCTCTATTATGAGTCTCTGAAACTGTATAAAAAATAGAAGAGGCCCATTGGAACTTTGAACAAGTCTGATGTTCATCTAAAGGATCACTGGCAAGATCACCAACTGCTTCTCGTGTTGAATGAATCCATCAGGGAAGCAACGATGTTGGAGCAGGTTCATGTCCATTGGAATCATTTGGAGGAAGGTGAGCAGGTAGAGGTGGATTTTCATCATCATTTCCATCATCTGAATAAGAATAAACAATAATAGGAACATAAGATGGCTCATAAGCCGATGAAGGAACAAACACTGAATTAGGCTCGCAGAACAAGATATTTTCATCAAATTTAACATCTCTTCTAATAATAATTTCATTACAGTGTGGTTGAAGAAGTCTGTAACCTTTGAAATCTTCAGAATAACCAACAAATATACACTTTTCACTTTAGGCTACAATGATTTCCTTTTCTCATCAGGAATGTGAGCCCATCCTACACTACCAAATACATGAAAGAGACTTAATTTTGGATTAATTTTATTCCATGATTCTTCTAGTGTTATATTTTTAAGAGCCTTTGTGGATTTTGATTTACAATGTAATTTTCATAGTTAATGGCTTATGCCTAATACTTTACACTTAATCCCTTAGATTGGATCATACAATTATCCCTTTTTCTAATGTGCGGTTCTTTCTCTCAGCAACATCATTTTTTTGTGGTGTATATGGAACAATTTATTGCATTTGGATGCCATGTGCAGTGCAATAACTTGTAAGATTAGTGTTCACATATTCACCTCCATTATTTGTTCTTAACCTTTGAAGTTGATATTTCTGCAAGGTCCTTGTAGGCCAAAAACTTGTCAACCACTTTTCTCTTAATATTTAAGAAGTAAACACAAATGTGTCTGGAAAATTCATCAATGAAATTTAATAAATACTTACATGCAGAAAAAGAAGAAGAAGAAAGTGGACCACACAAGTCATTGTGAACGAGCTACAAAGGGGTCTAGGTATGCCATAAGGCATGTTTTTCAAAACTGTCTTGATGATATTTGTCGAGAACACAACCGGCACGAACACCATATTTTCAAGAAACAAGACGAATATCAGTCACCATATCTTGATTACATAGTTGTTGCAATGAGTAATAATTTAGATAACCAAACCACTCATGCCAAAAAAAATTGAATTCATGGCTATGAGCAACATAAATTAATGGAAAAGATGATGACACAAAATTTTCAAACTTGTACAACCTGGTAATATCATCAACAATGCCAATTGCAAGAACATGATTAGGATCTTTTAGATCCTTGATTACAATTTGGTGAGGTGGAAACTTTATGATTTTACCTTCACTTGAATGGGTGATTTGATATAATTATAGAAGGTTGCAGGAAAGACTTGGAACACATAATACATCATTGAAATGACCATTATCTACCTAAATTTTTTTTTCTTTCCAGACCCTACAAAACTAAGAGATCTATCATCACCAACAAATATTTTCTTGGTGTTACATTCGTTTAGAGAAGAAAATATGGATTTATCCTTAGCCATATGATAAGATGTTTCAGAATCAATAAGCCACTCATTAGAAGAAGTAGAAGTTGCATTGAAGGAGAAACTAGAAGAAGAAAGTGCATGTCCATGAGAAGAATAAAAAGTAGAATCAATATTGATGTTGTGTTTTTTTATAATTACTTCTAAAGTTGCCATCTTCTCATAACATTTGAACTCCTCATGACCATACTTCCCACAAAATTTGCAATGTCTGTCACCAATCTTCTTACTTTTAGATTTTTCTCATTTGTCACCATTAGGAGTAGAAGGTGGCTGAGAGGATTTGGGACCCTTGTCTTGTTTGTTGTTGTGGCGAGGATGTTGTTTCTTACAATTCTTAGATTTATCTTTATTGTAGGACATTAAGGCTTTGTTGGAGGTACCTGTAGTGCTAATCAGTCCAGTTGAAAAATATTTTCTTTCTCTCGAATTATAGCATCACAAAAGGACTCAAGAGAGGGTTTTTTATAAGCACTCCCTAGAGGTTTTGTGGTGGCATAAAAGGTAGATACAAAAAAATAATATGCACAACCAATATTAGAAAGAATAACATATATGAATCCCTGTTCCAGTAGATATATTTTTCATTCTATATATAAAAGTAACTTAGCTAAGTAATATTCAATGCAAGGAAAATCATTTGGACTTAAAGTCATTAACTGATTCTCCAACTAGTGGGATCAAATAATATTGTGTTTTCCAAACACAACTTCAAGTTTTTTCCAAACATCATCAAGGTCATCAATTCCTTGAAGGTGAAACCTTAAATCAATAGAGATGGACATTATGATCATTCCACATGCTTCGCCTTTCTTATTGGCCCATTTGACATTCTTTTCATTATCAATGGGTTTTGGTTCTTTCCCCAAAGTAATCTAGTACAATCCTTTACTTCTCAATACATCTTCGATATGGGATTTCCATGAGAAGTAGTTAGTACTGGTAAGAAATAGATCATTGGGATATGCCATATTAAAATATGCAGAAAAAAATGAAACTGATGGTTTGGATGGAAAGATATCGAAAAATTAGGTTGTTTAAAAAAAACAACACTAAAAACGAACTCTGAATGTGAAATTTATGCCCTTTTTAAAAAAGAATAAACAATAACCAAAGATCCATGTGGAAAGTAGAAGTTGGTCCATGTGGTGATACCTCTCCTAATAACCTCACTTTTACAAATAAGTTGCTTATGAAGTGGTCCAATTTTATAGAATAAGAGAGAATCACTTTTACAATGAAGTTACTTTATAAATAAAAGTTGCATGCAAAATAAATAACTTAAAATAAAATATTAAAGCTACTTATAGTAATTCACTTTTATGATTTAAGTGAAGTACACCTTACAATGGATGCATGAACTTTTTCGAAAAAATTAACAAAAAAGAGACTTGAACTCAAGACCTCTTACTTAATAAAGCAACTTTTAACACAGTGATCTAGTGCAAAACATATTATATTGTTTATAAGGAGGATTGGGGTTATTGTTGTTATTGTTGAAGATGGCCTTGGAGAGCATGCTCATAAAAAACTCTATTCACACAAGAAGACAATTTCTCTTCTTGACAATAATAGGGGTTAAATCTCAGTTAGCTTACTTGGAAAATGCAAATTTCCCCTTTTTTTTCTGATTTACTGAGATTTCAAAAAATGCATGACAAAGACCATACATAGATAAGAAAAGAGTAGAAAATTGTAAATAAAAACTAGAAAATTGAAATATTATCTCTGCACAAATTTAAAAAGGGTGTATTCGGGCTTTATACCTTCAGATATGACTGAAATGGCCATATCTTGTACAAATGGAAACATTTTTTAGTGAAATGAAAATCATTCCTAACTGAAACGAGTGCTCCTTGTGTAATGGAAAAATCCTCTTGTCCCATAAATGTACATAAATGGCATAAACTAGAGATGTAGGAATACGAATTCACGATCTCTATCTACAATAGGAGCAGGTCTTCAAATGTGCTCTGATGCCATGTTCAACAACACGTGTATTCCAACAGAGGATGAACACCTTCAGTAACCACTCACACAACCAAATAAAATATCAACACACCAATGTTTTGATGTGGGAAAACCCCTATGGGGAAACATCCACGACCCTAGCCAACGTGGCCACATGGAGCAATTTATTAATGCAAAAGAAAAAAGTTATAGAAAGATTTACAAGAGATTTTCTCACAATTGATCATCTGAAAATGACCCTCCATGCTCTTTAAATAGAGATCATGGATCAATCGAGTGTCAATCCACGAATCAATGTATCCTTTAAGATCAAGAAGAATATGATCTATTGTATTGCTCTATGTCGGGAACATATTGTGACCATCGAATTTCCTTACTACAAATGCATACTAAACAAACAAGCTTTTACCTAATGACACATTAGCCCAATTTGATCTTAGCTAACTCCTAAGTGTCTAAATATCCTAACAAAAAATAGGTACATTCAATAAATTATGTTGATTCTATTTGTTTTTCTCAAATTAGTCACCATGTCAAGATGAAATGGTGGTAGTAGTATAAATCAATCAAAATTCAATCTATGGGTTGGTAGTTCATCCCATAACCAAAATCATAATTTAGTAGCACAATCAAGATATATAGGATTCATTTTAGTCATAATTGCTTCTATTAGCATTGCAAGAACACAAGGAGGATCCACATTAAGGTTACTTGGGTTTTCAAGTAAGCTAAAGAGGTTCCAAGGAAACATTGGTTTCTTTGCAAAACTATATGGAATGCTAAGGGTACTACCCTAGCGTCAAAGATCGTGGAGTTATAGAAAAATCTATGTGGAGATATTTACAGTGATATATGAAGTTCATGCATGGTCCACAAGGTCGACCATAAATGAGATGAAGCAACAATTTATTTATGAATTTAACCAACCTAAGTTGAAGCAACATAGTATTGCTAAAATAAAGGAAATTAAACAAATAGTGGGAAATAATGCATGGGAATATGGTGAAAGGTTTTGGGATCTATTGAGTAGGGTAACTTATCAAATCCATTATATGCAGCATAAAGAGTGGTTCATTAGAGGATTTCCAACTATGACCATAATTCCTTTAATGAAAGAAAGGTTTGCAACCTAAAGAAAAGAATTGAAACAAGCCATGAGAATATAATATATTGTAGCTTATACCAAGAATAGTTGTGTTCTAACATGATCATATTCATCTCCATATTTGGCTTAGTTTCATAATATATAACAACCCTAACATAAAAAATTCAAGAGCTAAATAAAGCTAATCCAAGAAAAGAATAAGTGTGTTGTACCAATCATAAAGTGGAGGGGCATCATGAATATGAATGCCCTCTACTTAGGAGAGGATTGTTGCGTGCGAACCTCCAGTTGGACCATCTCTAGGTAGACCTTCAATTGGAGTTACACAAGGGTCTCGATTATGACCTTTTTAAGCATATGTAGAGGGGAGAATATTGTGAAATTTGTAGAGGGTATGGTCACCATATGCAACACTATCCTATTTTATAGAATTGTTCATCAACCCATGTAAATGTTCAAACCACGTTTTGTGGAACGAATGCACATAGTACATATAAATTCAAGACTTTATAAGATTAGGTAAATAGAATACAAAATAATTCATATCGATTGGTGGAAACACCAAGCCACATGGTGAGTAGGGTCAAGGAAAAGAAGAAGGTGTTGTGAGTAATTTGTTGGATTAATATGCAAAAAACACTAATTTAGTGTATAAGTTAAACTAGGTACAAACACAATAAAATGAATTGAAGGAGGTTCACATAAGCATTACCCTTTACCCTTATTTATGTACGAAATGAAGAAAGAATAAAAAATATGAATTCATTTCTTTAAATAAAACTCAAACACAAGTATACAATAAAAAATATTTTGATTTATACAATGGATAAAGAAATAGATACAAAACATCGCCTAGGAAGAGTTTGAAACAAGTAGACCCCAAGTTCTCCTTGAGAGGGTCCTTTTCCTCCTTGTATGCTCGATCTCCAAATTTGGCAGGTAGTGGTAGAAAGATTCCTTTTGTAGATGAACAATGGTAGAAGCAAGCCAAAGGTAAGAAGCTCAATATAGTAGAAAAATATAGATGATGGCTCTAAATATCTCCAAAGAAACTTTAGCAACATAATATTTCTCTTTCTTCTTGGATATCAAATGCAAACCCATGGATTGTATATATAAATGGAAAATCGAACACTAATCTAAAAGTGGTCTCCTTATGAACTCTCCTCGGGTATTAATGAGTGTCCATAATCTTAGTTGGAATTATGGAAGACTAAGTTATTGGTATCAAGAAGGGGGTTTGAACAGGTCCACATGTATCCACTATGCCACCTACATAATTATGCACACATTTATGGTATGTGGGTTGTTGTCCCCCTAGGACACCCCTACAAAAGTTTTTATTAATATTCATTCTTCAATCAAAATCCCAAGTCTCTTAGCTAAAACCCTTCATTCAAAGGCAAGTCATGTATCCTTCTCTTAATCCCAAGTTACCTTGGTTTTCTCATTTACTCCCTTGAGAAATATCCCACATGAGTAACACCTTTGGAAAAATTAGGCAAGGCATGAAAAGTTTGAGTAATTTCCCTAAGTCCTAGAGATGACAAAGAATACTCCCACAAAAGCTAGATCAATGGCTATTATCTGTCCATGAGAAAATAAGTGAGTGTGTGTCTAAAAATTAGAGAATGTTGTGAATGACTAGGAATCACCCCGCTTGTCAAATCACTGACCAAGGATGTCTAGTAGGATTTCAAAATGGAGAGGAGGACCTAAAAGGGGAAAATATATAAACAATCTAGAGTCACCCCACTCATTAGATCGATAATCCTCAGCCTCTTGTGAAAATTTAAGTTTGGAAGGGTTCCAAAAGTTGGAAAATTTGCAAACAACCAAGGATTGTTTTTCCCATCAAATCGACAACTCCTTACCATCCATGGGTTTTTTCCTCCATCAAAGTTCACAAAGGATGGAAAAGCCATTAATGGATAAGAATCATCCTACTCATCTAGATCAATGGATCATAGGCCATCACTGGATTCACCATCAATAACACTAGATATTTTGATGTCATCCACTGGATATTCCCTAGAGAGAGTCATGAATGGGTGAATTAGAGATAAGGTTCATTATAGAACCCCCAATATGAATCCATCCCTTCAATAGAAGGATGCGACATGTCACCCAAAGGAAAGGGGATGAACATTTTATGAAAATTTTCCAATTAAGGTTTGCATGTAGAATTTATGGGTGCACATAGTTTTTTTCTCACCATTAAAACAAGGAAAATAACACTCCTCCACCCATTTTGCATGGAAACCCAAAGGAAAAGAGGATCTCTAGAAAAATAAGATAAAGGTATCATATATATTGAACCGATCATTTGAATTTGATGCCTCTGTTGCCATCATGATAAAAAACCACATCTAGCACTTGAGTACCGATTATTTCTTGGGTAAGTCTATGAGCATCCATCCTATCAAATTTTTATCTCTTCTACATACTTTTCTCCTCCATGTTGAAAATTCCATGAGCTTCCTCCAAAGAGTCCTCCACCCACTATTTGATTCTTATCTTCGAAATGAATGATATATCCTCATATAAGCTCCCCCATGTTGTCATCAATTGAGTCTTGAGTGGGATCCCCTACTTTGGAACACTCCACCTTGAAAAATTAATCGATGTTTGCTATGGTTGATTCTTATAGGGGCAAGAGATGACCCTGTATTGGGCCTCGAGCTTGACCTAACAAATAGTCCTAAAAACTCACCCCTTCCTAGAATTTGTAGAACCATGAACCCAAAATTATGACCCCTCTTTTATTGTTGTTATGACTTTGTAATGATCCCAAGACAAATTCTTTCTTGGAATCACTACTACTGATTTATTGAGTTATTAAGTGCATACAAGATTCATCAACACATGGAGATCACAATATATTAAAGATGTAGAAGCATAAGCAAAGATTTGACCTTTTATTATGAGCAATGTAAGATCAATACAATAGATGGCCGATCTGGCATAAACCTCAGATGGCCGTACAAGCAATAGATATGAGCTGCTACAAAATGCTCCCGCTAATAAAAAATAATGCCTCCAAAGGCTGAATAAGAA
>SNQJ01S0022979.1:11754-32848 GCA_010110895.2 Picea sitchensis | reverse complement strand
ATAGAGTAAAGACAACGCATAAATGAACAGTTTAGAGGCTGGCACTGAGATCTATGGTTCATAAGATTTTTTGGACCCCCCGACCGTTCTACCTTTAACGGCAGGAGGGTATGGAATCAGGTATAAAGAAGGAATGCATCTGAACGGCTGAGAGGTCGGCGCATAGATCTACGGTTGAGATTGATTTCCGGACCCCCTCGACCGTTTTGCCTTTAACGGTGGGGGGGGGTCCGGAATGAGGCAGGTTTTTCCGGCGGGCCCTATCCCAAACGTTTCATCCATCCATTGCACCAGGCATCCTCCGCTCCATGCTACATCCTTCATCCACACTACGCATGTCAGTTCCTCACCCTTCATTCCTTCACCCCTTCGCCAATCTTACCCCTCCATGAATAAACAGACTTAGGATAAAAACATTAAGTTAATAGTTATGATTAAAACTGTTAATAATAAATTAAGTATTAATTAATTAATAATTGAATTAGCATGTTAGTAATTAATTAATTGTTAATTAATTAAATTAATAATTAGGTTAGAGTTTGTTTAATTAAAATATAATACAAACAAAACTAACTACAAAACAATAAAATCAAATAAAAGCTAATTACAAAACATCAAAAAGGTAATAAAACAATTAAAATATAATAAAAAACAAATTAAAAGAAAAAATAAAACATATAAAATACATAAAACTTTAAAAATATAATAAACAAAACAAAAAATATATTAAAACAAAACCAAACATAAACAAAACAAAATATAAAAAAACAAAACAAAACGTAAACAAACATATATTAAAACATAATAAAAAACATATAAAACAAAAACTAAAATGAAATAAAAATCAAAAACATAAAAACTACCCTAAGTCTACCCTCCCGTAAACACCTCATATCACATCAAATTCAAAATCAATGAGTAAGAAAAATTCTGGACCCCCCCTCACCATCCGGAGTTTAACGAGAGGGGGGTCCGGAATGGTAGTTTCTAAAAACCACCCCCGGACAGGTGTCGCCCTCACATGCCAGTAGATCCCCCCCCCCTCCCAAACTGCTTACCACCTCAGGGTGTCCGAAATACTACCTTCTTGAAAATAAAACCGTTTTTCTCATTTTTGCCTATTTTTTGCCTATTCAACATGTTTTCTTCTAAGGTTGTTTCTGGGAAAATGAAAACGAATTTTTAAAAACCAAGAGAGGTTTTTCTCCGTAACGGCTTGAAGAACAAAAACCTCTCTCAGTTTTTGAACAGGTGCCATGAGAAGGGATAATCGAAGCTGTATTTCAGCCTCTTTTTTCGTATTTTTTGTTTTTTTGTTACAATCCCGATCTTGTAGGAGCTGTTACAGACAGCTGGAGGCGAATTTGGTGAAACCGAAGGATTTTTTTGTCCATCACATGCCCATCTACCATAACCTCCTTCAGTTTTCGCCTAGGTGTCAGCGTTGAAGAGAAACAAATGTCTGTTCAAACCCCTTTTTTGCAAAAATTAGGCCCGTCTTTCATGGCAGGCAGTTCCAGATTTTGGGGGATTCATGGCTTTTTTTGGCCGAGGTGTTTGAATCCAACTTATGAAACTTATGGGGAGACCTATCCTATTTATAGAGATGATTTTTAATGTAAAAGGGTTGATCATTCAGGGACCATGATTTAAATTTTGTATCAGAGCTCACAGAGCCAACTGTATTTTTCATCAATTCAAATAATACAGTTGCAGCAGTGACAGGATTCTTGTGTTAAATTCATTGGTGAAGTTTTTTCTCATTGTGATTTTGTTTTCCTTTGTTATCATATATGTTTGTCTTCTCCATTGTTTCAAAGAGATTTAAGATCGGGATTTGTGTAAAAACACCCTGTTCCCAGTTTAAAGCAATGTCAATGTTTTCCACTAAAATTTAAACGCAGAATTCTTTACTGCTTTGTCTTTAACTTGACCTCTTAACAATTTTCCCCCTCTACCATACCCCAAGCTTATGAAGAATCCAATGATTTGCCTACCTTGCCTTGTAAGGTTGTCTGTAGGATTTGTTTTTTGATTAAATATCAGATTGTGACTCCATTGCCCATGGTTCCTCTTCGTTGCACCTACCCAACTCAAAAACTTATCCTATTCTACATAGCTAGCCTAATATCCTATTTCAAACAAATCTAAATTTGACAGAGAAATCCCTCTCTGAGTCTTGGAGGGCTAGATCCAAGACTAGAAGTGGTTTTGATGTTGCCTTTGTGACTACCTCCACAGCCTTAGGCAAATTACATAGTGCTAACAAGACTGTAATTCAAGAAATAGAGGCTAAATTGTTTCCTAGAGATGAATCTCAAGTTGAACATTCAAGTTTAATGTTCAAAGATTTTGAAGAAAAAATGAGATTTCTAGAGAAATGGCTAGAAAGGGATGTAAGTGATGAAAACTACATGAAGTTTTCAGATACAAATAATTTAGAGAAGAAAATAAAAATGTCATATAGTAATGACATAGTGAAGAAGAAGATACAACAATTGGTGAGTAGCATCAACATTAATTTTCAACAAACAAGGAGCAACATGTGCTAGCAAGGATATAAACTGGACATGGAGATTGACAGGATAAGAATGTTGATGATGAAAGTACCTAGGATGAGGAAAAATAATGTCAAGAGGAAATTCAACAACATGAGGCAAATGTCTGTACAAGAGAGCATCATCAAGGAAAGTGAACAATTACAACATATGGTTTGGAAACCTGAAAAGTTGAAGGTAGAAGTAGCAGAAGCAATTGAGAAACAACATGATGAAAAGGGTGATAAACTACAGTATAAAGTTTGGGATACGGGAATATTGTGACATCAAAGGCTTATGACTAGGAGGTCATAAATTTTTCTACCTTGGGAGTTTGATGTAGGAGCATTTCAGCTTCCAAGCCAAAAATCCTTTGGAGAGCAAAGTTCCAAAGGAGGGAGTCTTGAATTTTGAGAAGTAATATTCTTCTATGTAAATATTTATTTCCTTTCATGTGTTAATTGTTCTTATATATAGATGAGTCATAATTCTAGAATATCGAAGACGATAAGAATTAGAAGGTTTGAATGTAACGAATCTGCATCATGAGCATAATTCGAATAGGATTGTGATTGAGAAATTTTAGGATCTAAGGGTGATGATATGAAATATAATAGGATCTTAAACAAATTCATCTTTATCCATATTTGGTTATATACTCTGTTTAATAAAAAAGGAGCGAATGGACAATTGAAGGATAAATCATGCCATAGAGATAAAGGGTGTGAAAATCAGGATGAGAGGGTTCTAAGTATATGTATGTACATATTTTATTAATGAACTGAAGTTTTTCATTATGTTATTGTCTCAGTATTAATTGATGCAATTCCAATCTGAATAGGTGAATTCAGAATTATGACAAATGGTAGGAAATCAATCATGTGAGGAGAGTTAATCCTTGGTTAGGAATTTGAGACAAGTAGAGGAAGATTTATGTACATTTGAATGTTTGTGTGAAGATAGACATAGGGTATCTATGTTATGAATAGAGATAGAATTCAAGTTCATTATGGGAATTTGAAGAGGGTTTTATGAGTGATCTTAAATGAGAAATTCATGTGTGTACTTACTATGCACGAATAAGGGTATATTTAGTATTATGAATTAGAGAAGGGAATTCTGTGTCTTTAGAATAAAACAAGGGAATCAAGATTCTATGTGAAATAGCTCGATGTAATGAATTTTGGACTCACAAAAGGAGAGGTCGTGTGTGTGAGGACTTGCCATAATAGTATTCATTGAATATTCTGTGAGGAGAAGTCTCAGAGTGGCTGACAACTGAGACTTAAAATAAGGCTCTGGAAAAGTGTGGTGCCATACTCTACAGGAATAGTTTAAATACTTCAAGATTTGTGGAGTTAAATGCATATTAAGGAAAACCCTAGAGTGATGGATGAACAAGCCAGATCAAATGTGAAACATTAGATGTGTGTTGGATTTAATTAGAGGAGCACCCAACTATTGGGTTTAGCGTTAGCTTCCAATTCGCCCAAGCATAAAAGAGGTAGAGTTATAATAATGGAAGTGTCAATTCAAGACTTTCACTCTTGAGGTAAATCGCTTCTATAGTTATGTTTTTCCTCTTTTGTGTATGAAATTTGAAATCTCCCATCAGAGGAGAAATCGCCCTTGCAAACACACTTGAAGAACCTGGAAGGAAGACACCATTTGTAGTGTGTTGGAGGGTCCAAATAAGCATTGAAAATTTAAGGCATGGAGAATGAAGCGTTGGTGATGAATGCTACTTAGTGTTGAATCTTTGTAATGATTAGATTGTGGAATATTTTATGCAGTGAATACACCCAACTTGGGATCATTATTCTTGAGGTCAATTTTAATTGGTTATAAACATACTTAAATGAGGATATGTGTGTTATAAGTGCAGGAACAGAGAGGATTAGTGGAAACAAAGAGAATAATTTCTCATGAAATTATAGTATATTTTCAAATATTGGTTGAGCATTATAAACATGTTTTGTATATGGCGTATGATGCCCATTCATGGAGATATTTTATTTTATCATAAAATATTGGAATGAGTAAAGCATGAACATGGATAGTGTGTATTTGGTGATATTCTAAGGAATAAATAAAACTCTTATTGTGACAAACAATCCGCAATTCTTAGACAATGAACAAGTGGGAAAAGTTAGAATTTTCATGCATCACTCATCCATAGTTCAGAGTTAAAGAAGGGTTACAGATTCCTTCATAAGCTATAAAATTGACCACTCTTTTTCCATCTAGTAGAACATGGGAGGGAATAAGAGAAGAAATGAATGGGATGGCCTAGTGAAGGAGATCCAAGAGAACTTCAAGGAACCATTTTCTAGAGATTTTTCTTGGGGAGTAGCCATTTTGGAGTCTAAAATGCATATGGATGATGAGTTTTGAATCCCTATATGCAATAATATTTGTATAATGATGGGAATGTTTAATGGTAAGGCCTTGGAGGAGCACCCAGAGTTTTATCGTATTGTTATAGTTGGAGATATTATTACCATCAAATATTTTGATGATTTTGCCTTCAACATCACGAAAGACACCTCCATAACTGGCTAGCCTAGGGTTATCTTTTGATGCACCATCAAAATTCATCTTGTTGGAGCCTTGTGGGGCGGGTGAGATAGGAGGAGGGTGATGAGGGAGAGGGAGAGCGAAGAGATGGGTTGCAAGAGATGGGGAAGGGGAAGGGGAGACAAATGGAGAGAAGAGGTTGTTCTTTGTTAATTCATTTGATATCTTGTATGGGAGGAATATTTTTTGAATATGCATCGATTCCTTTATTTCCATGTTTCCCATAGAAAAAACCCCGGAAAGAGCTACCATACGTGATTGAAAATGGGGTTTTGAAATTTGTTAAAGAAACATGATGAGATAGTCAGTTAGAGAGAATCCTTGATATGATTCGTTTGTCTAAAAGAGATGGCTCCTTGATCCCATAAGAATATGTTGCAAGAACATGAGTTGAGAAGATGCTCAAGAAATTCAATGACCTATAGGAACATGACATAGAGACCCCTTTCTGTGAACCCCCAGTGAAGGAGATGGTCCCAAGTGAGAATTTTCTTGTGTGCTACAAGCCAAATAAAGGTGGCCACTTTGGGCCAAATATTCCACTTCCAGATTCTTCTCCAAATTTCCTCCAAGGGAGCAACAATGTAATTGGAAGCCAAGAAGTATGCTTCTTTTAGATTAAATAAACCCACCAAACGATGGCCCCATTTTATCTTGTTAAGGAGAGATATTTTGATTTTCCTATTAAGAATATCTGAGAGCAAGGAGGACAAGAAATGGACATTTTGGAGAGGAATGTGATCTAGGTTGATATTCCAAAAGCGGTAATCAGAAGTACTAGGATTAGTATGAAGGTAGTGATAAAACTTGTCACCATGAGTAGCTTTAAGAGAGGTCATGAGGGATAAAACATTTGGGTTGGACTGAAGAGAGGGGAGCTACTACCAGGAGTCCTCCTAGAAAAGAGCAGAGAAACCATCTCTAATTTCCAAAAAACTATGGGGTTGGATCAGTGAGTTGTTTTTCTAGGTAGCATTCCATATTAGGGAGTCAGAATGATCCCCTAACATTCGAATAAGATTAGGAGTTATGTGGTTTACATATTTCTTTTTCTATACTTCACTCCATAAATCTCCATGATTTTGTAACCGATGCCACCAATTGTTTTCTCCCAAAATGTTGTTTAGAAGCTAAGGATCTCTTAGCCTTAGGACACCTTTTAAATTTGGAAAACAAAGGGTGTTCCAAGAAACCAATTCCCATTTTCTTATAGAGTGGGAAAATTTCGATAAAAAATCTCATTGAATATATTTAACAACTTTTAGGATACGTTTAGGGAAAGCAAGAGTGAAGAAAAGATAAAGAGGGATGGACTAAAGGACATATTTGAGAAAAACAAGATGACCAAAACTATTGGGGGATGGAAAGTCCAGTTGGAAATTTTTTTTCCAAGGAAATAAAGTAAATATTCCCAGGAGAAGTTGTGGGGAAAAAAGGATAGGATGGGAACTCCAAGTTAATCAAATGGAAGGGAACTCCTTGAGAAACCAAGAATGCAGGAGACATGGAACTAGAAAGAAAGAGTCGTGTTGAAAAAGAAAATCTAATATTTAAGGTGATTGACTGAGGTGCATGAAGCTTCCATGAAGTCATCAAGGACTCTCTTGAAGGATATTGCTTCTTTTGTTGAGGGAATTCCCATAAACATTGTGTCATCAACAAACTGATTTTGGGAAAGGGAGGATTCAAATTTATGTAAATTTAAGACATGGATCTTTTGGGAGGAGATAACAACTTTGAGATTTCGATCCAACCCTTCTGTCATAATAAAGAAGAGAAAGGGTGAAATGGGGTCACCTTGTCGAATGCCTCTAGAAGGGATAAAATTGGTATATGGAGCACCATTAATCAAGAGGAAGAAAAAAGAGAAGGAGATGAGGGCCATAACCCACTTAATCCATGCAAGATTAAATCCAAAAGATAAAAGAACATCACTGATATATTTCCAGCTAATCGTGTCAAAAGATTTGGACATGTCCAACTTGATCAACATGCCTATGGATTTGGTGGCTTTTAAGGAATCAACAACCTCATCAAAAAATATGATGCTATCAAAAATCTGTCGCCCATCCACATATCCTTATTTCTCAGGGGAAATTAATAAAGGAGAAAGGGGTTTAAGACACAGGGAAATGACTTTGAAATTATTTTATAAATGGCATTGCATAAAGAGATGGAGGGGGGGAGGGGGATTTATTGGGGCCAATCACCTTTTCTTCGTTGGGGGCCACAGTTAGAAAGGTTACATTAAGGGATGGGAAAACGTCAAAGAATATTTTCAATTCAACAAAAAGATCCCAGACATCTTAAAATGAATTTGGAGTAAAATATGTTTTCAGAATGTTTTAAATTATAAATTAGTTTAGAATTTATAAAATTAATTTTGAATAAAACATGTTTTGAAATATTAGAAGGTGATTTAGTTTATGTTTATCAATTAAATGGGGTCCCTTGTCTTACAAGGGGTTCTATTCCCACAAGATATGAAATATACTCGGTAGAACGAGTTTGGTGAATGTGCTGCTTCAGAATGGTGTCTTCTAGAAGAGGTGGTTGGAAATTCATATTTTTATCCATTGGATATTTCACTAGAACCACTTCTTCTATAAGAGATGACTCAAACAACTTAAGATTGTTGACGTTAGAACATCATGAATTCCCAGTTGTGGAGGAAGATATAGATAGTAGGCATTATCACCGATGTGTTCCAACATTGTATATGGTCCATATCGCACAGGATGAAACTTATGATGTTTCTTTTGAATATTTGTTTGTCCAAATGAAGCCGCACTTTATCTTCTGGTTGGAAAACCAAAGGTATTTTGTGCTTATCATGTATTTCTTTGGCGTGAGCTTGGGTATCCTGCAATGCTTATGTTACCTGCGCATGATGGTGATAAATTCTCTATATGTATTGCTAAGAGAATATTTTCTCTTTTTGTTGATGTATTGATCCCTCGGAAGAGAGCATCAAGGGCATATCAAAAGGGGCCAAAGGTTGGAAACTGAGACATTCTTAAAATGGGGAGTAACTAGGCGACGAATGGGAAGCCCGATAATAAACATGTTGGATAATTTGTAGGTAGGTGTCCCATTGTTTGTTCTTCACAAAATAAGTGTGGAGAGAGTGAACTAGAACTCGATTAACCACTTCAGTTTGGTCATCCGTTTGCGGATGGAATGTCGTAGCGAAATTGAGGTTTTAGCCAAGAAGAGACCAAAGGGTGTGCCAAAAAATGTTAAGGAAACGAGATTCATGGTCGGAAATAATGCTTTGAGGTAAGCCAAAGTGTGGCCAGACATTTTGAAAGAATAGCTCGACAGTTTGGACAACAAAAGAAACGGTGAATGAGATTGATGATGGTCTTTGTGGTGCTAAAATGACCCCCACATGAAGATGCATGGGATTCTTTAATGAGAATTCTATCCTCAGACTGTGATAGACACAACTAATTAAACTTATAGAACCATCCATTTCTAATAGTTTAATATAGAAAAGGAGAATGATTGATTACCGTGAGATTTTGAAGAGCTTCCCAAATTTCTCCAAAGTCTGGATCTGATTCATACTTGGCTTTCCATGCATCATATGAAAAAAACCTCACCTCCAATATGTGAAGTACCTGTACCAATGGGTGGCTCAACATATCTTCCATTTTATTTGTATTCCCCTTCTTATATTTGATCAGCAGTTGGAAGTGTTGGATGTATGTTTCCCATATCAAGTTCCTTTAGTCCTGTATCTTGCTTTGGGAGTTGATAAAGATCAGCGAATGATGTTTTGTATGCAGAATAGTCTCCTTGCCAAGGAGATAGTGTCTCCATTGATTGAGTTCTTGAACCAAACTATAGAATTCTTTTTGGTATGTACTATAATTAATATTAGATTCTACGAGAGCCTTTGAGTGATATGCCACAGGGTGTCCTCCCTATTTCAGAACCGCACAATCAATAATTGAGACAGATATGTCTCAATCTCAAATGGTTTCTAAAAATAGGGAAATCTGAGACTAGGCCATCATCAGAAATACCAGAGGAGACTAGGCCATGAAAGAGCTTAGTAAGGTATTTAGTAGTAGGTTAATGGAGATAGTTTATTACATAATCTTCACTATAGCTCACATTGAGAAAGAGGAATCTCATAGAAGAGAAGTATCAGAGTGGCCAACGACCGATACTTAAAATAAGGCTCTCAAGAAGTGTGGTGCCATACTCTGCAGGAATAGTTTAAATACTTCAATATTTTTGGAGTTAAATGCATATTAAGGAAAACCCTAGAGTGAAACATTATATGTGCGTTGGATTTAATGAGAGGAGTGCCTAACTATTGGGTTTAGTGACATCTTCCAATTCACCCAAGCAGAAAAGAGGTAGAGTTCTAAGAATAGAAGTGTCAATTCAAGACATTCGCTCTTGAGGTAAATCGCTTCTATGGTTATGTTTTTTCTCTTATGTGTATGAAATTTGAAATCTCCCATTAGAGGATAAATCTCCCTTGCAAACACACTTGAAGACCCTGGAAGGAAGAAACCATTTGGAGTGCATTGGAGGTTCCAAATAAGCGTTGAAAATTTAGGGCATGAAGCATGAAGCATTGGTGATGAATTCAATAAGTGTTGAATCTATGTAATGATTAGATTCTAGAATAGTTTATGCAATGAATACACCCAACTTGGGATAATTATTCTTGAGGTCAATTTTAATTGGTTATAAACATACTTATGTGAGGATCTATGTACTCTAAGTGCAAGAACAAAGAGGATTATTGGAAATAGAGAGAATAAGCTCTCATGAAATTATATTATATTTTCATATATTGGTTGAGCATTATAAACATGTTTTCTATATGGCGTATGATGCCCATTCATGGAGATATTTTATTTTATCATAAATATTGGAATGATTAAATAATGAACATGAATAGTGTGTATTTGGTGATAGTCTGAGGTAGAAAAAAACAAAATTATTGTGACAAACAGTCTGCAATTATTAGGCAGTGAACAAGCAGGAAAAAATGGAATTTTCCATCATCACCCATTCATAGTTCAGAGTTAGAGAAGGGTTAGAGATTCCTTCATTAGCTATAAAATTGACCACTTTGTTTTCATCTCGCAGAACATGGGAGCGAATGAGATAAGAAATGAAGGGGATGGTCGAGTGAAGGAGATACAAGATAGTTTCAAGGAACCATTTGCTAGAGACTTTGCTTGGGGAAGAGCCATTTTGGAGTCTATCAAGCATATGGATGATGAGTTTTGAATCCCCCTATGAAATAATATTTCAATAATGATGGGAATGTGTAATGTGAAGGCCTTGGAGGAGCACTCGAATTTATGTCGCATTGTTAGATTTGGAGATATTATGAACATAAAAGGTTCTGATGGTTTTTCCTTCAACATCACGAAAGAAACCTCCATAACTGACTTGCCTAGGGTTATATTTCGATGCACCATCAAAATTCATCTTGAGGAAGCACTATGGGGGGGGGGGACTAGGAGGAGGGTGATGAGGGAGAGGGAGAGTGAAGAGAGGGGTTGCAAGAGATGGGGAAGGGGAGGGGAAGGGGAAGGGGCCAAAGATTCCTATTCCATATTCTTCTTCAAAATTCCTCCAAGGGAGAAACAATGTAATTGGAATCCAAGGAGTATGATTCTTTTAGATTAAAGAAACCCACCAAAGGATGACTCCATTTTATCTTGTTAAGGACATATATTTTTATTTTCCTATTGAGAATATCTGAGAGAAAGAATGACAAGAAAGGGATATTTTGGAGAGGAATGTGATCTAGGTTGATATTCCAGGAGCGTCAATCAGAAGTACTAGAATTAGTATGATGGTAGTGATAAAAATTGTCGCCATGAGTAGATTTAAGAGAGGTCGTGAGGGATGAAAATATGGGGTTGGAATTAAGAGAGGTGAGTTTTTGTTAGGAGTCCTCCCAGAAAATAGCATAGAAACCATCTCTAATTTCCCAAAAAATGTGGGGTTGGATCAGTGAGTTGTTTTTCTAGGTAGCATTCCATATTAGGGAGTCATAATGATCCCCTGACATTCAAATAAGATCATAAGGATTTATGTGGTTTACATACTTATTTTTCTATACTTCACTCCATAACTCTCCCTGATTTTGTAATCGATGCCACCAATGTTTTTCTCCTGAAATGTTGTTTAGAAGCTGAGGATCTGTAGACTTAGGCCACCTTTTAAATTTGGAAGGAAAAGGGTGTTCCAAAAAACCAATTCCCAATTCCTTATCGAGTGGGAAACTTTCCATAAAAAATATCATTGAATATATTTAACAACTTTTAGGATACGTTTAGGGGAAACAAGAATGAAGAAGAGATAAAGCAGGATGGACTAAAGGACATATTTGAGAAAAAAAAGATGACCAAAAATATTGGGGGATGGAAAGTCCAGCTGGAAATTTTTTTTCCAGAGAAAGAAAGTAAATCTTCCTAGAAGAATTTATGGGAAAAAAAGGATAGGAGGGGAACTCCAAGTTAATTGGATGGAAGGAAACTCCTTGAGAAAAAAATAATGTAGGAGACATGGAACTGGAAAGAAAGAGGCGTGTTGAAAAATAAAATATAATATTTAAGGTGATTGACTGAGGTGCATGAAGCTTCCATGAAGTCATCAAGGACTCTCTTGAAGGATCTTGCTTATTTTGCTAAGAGAATTCCCATAAACATTGTGTTATCAACAATATGATATTGGGAAAGGGAGGATTCAAATTTATCTAACTTTAAGCCATGGATCTTTTGGGAGGAGATAACAACATTGAGATTTCGACCCAACCCTTCTATCATAAGAATGAAGAGAAAGGGTGAAATGGGACCACCTTGTCAAATTCCTATATAAGGGATAAAAGGGGTAGAGGGAGAACCATTAACCAAGAGGAAGAAAAAAATGAAGGAGATGAGGGACACAACCCACTTAATCCATGCATGATGAAAATCAAAAGCTAAAAGAACATCATTGATATATTGCCAGCTAATATTGTCAAAATATTTGGACATGTCCAACTTGATCAACATGCCTAGGGATTTCGTGTTTTTTAAGGAATGAACAACCTCATGAGAAAATATGATGCTATTAAAAATAGGTCGCTCGTCCACATATCTTGATTTCGCAAGGGAAATTAATAAAGGAAAAAGGGGTTTAAGACACAGGGAAATGAATTTGAAATTATTTTATAAATGACATTGCATAAAGATATGGGGGGAGGATTTATTGGGGCCATTCACCTTTTCTTCCTTGGGGGGCACAATGAGAAAGGTTGCATTAAGGGATGGGAGAACGTTGAAGAATATTTTCAATTCAACAACAAGATCCCAGAAATATTATTTAACCACTTGATAGAAGTGGTGAAATAAGTTCTAGGTGAAGCCATATGGTCCAAGATATTTTCCCAAGGCCATACTCACAACAACAACTTCCACCTATTCAAGGGAAATGGGGTGCATCATGCTATCATTTTGTTCTTCAGTGATAAAATGGGGTATATGTCAAGTGATGGATTGGATGGAAACATAATTTTTTGGCTGAGTCTCTATAAGCAAGTCCTGAAAAAGAAAGATATAAATACCTACTCAATATCATAATGGGAAGTGATTTTTTAACCTTGAGCTTAAGTAATATGGGTGATGCGATTAGAGTGTCGACACTGCACTATTGAGCGATGGAATAATTTGGTGTTTCACTCCCCCTCCTTAGTCCATTGAACATGGGATTTTTGTCTCCACAAGGTCTCCTCTTTCCTTCTCCTTTCTTCAATATGAGAAGTCAAATCCTTTTCCTGCTAGGAAAGATCCTTCGATCTGCCATAAAGGATGATCTATTGTTGAAGATCCACCATTTTGGATTCTAGTTGTCATTGGGCTTGAAAAATGTTTTCAGAGACATATTTGTTCCATAGTTTGAGTTGTTTCTTGAGACTTTTAAGGCATTGTTGGAAGAAATACATAAGGGATCCCTTTACGATCTTGGCTTCATCCCACCATTTCTCAATGTTGCTAAGAAAATTGGAATGAGAAAACCAAAAATTTCCAAACTTGAATGGTCTTTCAAGGGGCATTCCCTAAAAATTTATGATGAGACATACAGGCCAGTGGTCAAAGACAACTTCCAGAAGAATTTTTTCTTTCTTTTGAATCCTTAAAAGCATGAGTAATTCAGAGACCTGGGTCAAATCCAATCCCCATGCAACTTTTTGTGATCTGCCCCTGTGATTATTCCATGTGAGAAGAACATTGTTGGTCTCAATATATATAAGATTTTGGCTCTAGATCAAGGAATTAAAGACATCAAAATCGAGATCCATCTGTCTAGTGCCTCCTCTCTTTTCTTTCAAGGAGGAGATACGATTAAGGTCTCCACCAAGGATCCAAAAATTTTGCTCAATGAGGTTCCAAATATTTTGAATCTGATGTAGAAACTCAAATTTTTCATTGATTTGTTGGGGTCCATAAAAATTAGTAATATATCATGATGCTTCTGATCCAACTGGTCTAAATATTGTGGTTATACTATGATTTGTGGTAAAGAAAATATCTAAAATGGCAGTGTTTAGATTCTAGGGGATTTTGAGACCCCCTATCATTCATTTGGAATCAATAGCAACAAATAGAACACTCTTCCATATTCTTGAGAGAATATTAGCTAATACAATACCAAGACATTTCATTACTTGCATTAGAAAAATGTCTCGTGATTCTGCATTTAACTTGTTTTGTAAGAGCCTGTGTTTGTTCTTACCATTTATTCCTTTGATATTCCAATTGAAAATTTTCATTGAAAAATTGAAGATGATTGGAATGATTCTATGATCAATGTATTTTTTCTTGAATTGACCAGGATATCCCCTATTTCTTGTAGAAGTTGCAGATTCAAAATATTGCCTCTCCTCTTGTCATCATTGGGGTTTTTATTAGGCTTTAACTTGTTTATTTGGGTATTGAGTGGCATATTAGGATGGGGTGATGAGGGAGGTCCAAAAGGATCCCTTCTTATTTTGTTTAAGGTTGGATTAACACATTGAATATTCTCTGGTGTTATGGATTTCATATCTTTCCTCCGAACAAGATCCACAATTACTTGCATCTCTATACATTCTAGCTCCATATCACTTGGTTCTTGGTCCATTACATATTATCAATCTTGAAACATGGACACATATTCAAGAGGTGGTTTGTTGTAAGGGGAATATTTTTTTTTTTTTGGTTTCTTTGGGTCTTTAGGATTGGGAGTGCAGTAAGGGGATTTGTGATTTTTGGGGTTGTCGAAGGAGGGATCCTCACCAAGAGCAGGGAGAGGATCCAAAGGGATTGAGCTAAGGAAATAAAATCTATATTTGAGTTTGGGTGACTTGGTGGGGTCAAAGGGGATGATTTTTCTTCCAGATATGCATATGGTGATGATTTTGGTCAAACCCTCCTCAAAATTTTCAACTTTTGGCTTGGTCACTTTGGGAGTGTTGAGCCAGGGATAATCCCAAAAGAGATGATGTTCTTGGAAGAACTGACAATGAAATGGGATGAAATCATAATCTAGGGTTTAGATCCAATCATACTCTTGATAGATAATATATATAGAATTTGGAATGGGGACAAAAAAATTCATGTATATGCATATCCAAGCATAAACAGTGCAATGCCCTTGCTTGGTTTCGTCGACGTAGTTAACATAGGTACCTAGCATGTTTCCTATGCCTTATAGGATATCTTCATCCTAGTATTCTTATGGGAGGGAGTAGAGGCAAACCCAGAAGGGTGCATAGGTAAATTCCTCTTTATCAGGATTAAACTTCTCAGTTCAGTAACGGAGGTGCAAGCTGACTAAACGAAAGAAATATGCCCATTTAAAAAATCCTCTCCCTATATTTTTTATCTGGAAAAATGGTAGTAAAAATTAACCCTTTAGATCTTAGTTTGAGATCAAAGAGGAGGACAAGTTTCCAATGATTTTTTATCTATGAAATCATATCCCTCTTTGATGGACATATGCCACGAAACTTACCAATGATTGCATGATCCTTAATGACTTGTACATATCCACCAAAATGATTTGAGCAAATTTCATACTTGGGTGTTATGATTTATTTCGAGATGCATTTCCCCAAATTCCATTTTTGTGATTTTATGAGGTTGTATAGGATCAACCATACATTCATATCCATAAGGTATTATAGCTACAACATTGGCATTTGGGGAAGACACACAAGTGGAAGTGTCTTGCGAAGGAGAAATGAATCCATTGTTGTTGAGAGAAGAAGCATGAGGAGGGGGGGAGAACCCCCCGAAGGATCCATTTGGAAGAAGTAGAGATGAAGAGAATTTCATGGGTGTTTAGAAACCCTACCAAAAAGCACTATAATTAATTTCCCAAACATAATGAAAAGGTAATTCAAGGGGAAACTTCCATTTACAATATATCCAATGCACAAGACAATATGCCTATACAAATGAATCATCTTTGTTATAAATAGGAGATAAAGTGAGCATGTTAATCCAACCTAACCATAACTAATACACCAATAATCAATGAGGGTTATGGCCTTAACATAGGCCTGCTCTTTAAAAAAAAAATTCCCTCAAAACTTGTAATTGAGGGTCTTTCTTCATGAATTGCTCATTTTCCTATTTATCTTCTTGTGGAGGAATATTCTTCCACTTGATTAGGTACTCCATAATGGTTCTATTACAAAGAGATAGATAATTCCAATCTATAACTTTTCTAGTTCAAGAATTAGCTTCTCTTCTTCTGTTGGCATCTTTACATGCAGAGTGTGCTTGTCATTGATGGCAAGAAAAGAAGCGATGATGGAAAACAGGGAAAGCATAAGTTCAGAAGAAGAAGTGAGTAGTATGAAAATCAAAGCTTAGGAGGAATAGAATAAGTATGCATATATAAAATCTCGGAAAGAAGCGTAAGATCAGAAGGAGAAGCAAACACTATGCAGATATCAAAGCTCAGAAAGAAGCGTAAGCTCAAGAGGAGAAGAGAACATAATGCAGAGACAAGAAATCTCAAAAGATATAGTAGTTTCCAGAAGTGTAGACGAGGTCCAAGTCATCGTGACTCGCAGAAGGATAAAAGGTTGAGGACTTTGACGCTTATATATTCTTCCAAGTCAAAAGAAATCATAAGCTTGGGAGGAGGAGCGACAGTGGTCAATGGATCAGAGTCTAGATAGGAGGAGCGCACAAAAATATCAAGTCATCGATCTGAGAACATGATCAACGAACAACATTTATTTTGGGTCTAAATATGTGAGCAGTTTACACTCAAGAAAGTTTGAGATTTGAAATCCCCGAAATGCGAAGTTCTATCAGCCGTCGGATCAATTTCAAGTGGAAGGACAGGATAAGCTAGAAAATTTGAATTGCAGAAAGATCAAGTCATCGATCCAAGATCCCAATCAAATGAAAAACATTCACTTTGGATATAGAGATATGAGGAGTTTATGCTCCTGAAAGTTTGAGATTTGAAAAAACCGAAGCCCGAAAATTTGAAATGAATAAGGACTGTCGAATATGGAGATCAAATAATGATCATTAGATCAGGGAGATCTATGTCAGCAGATTACATTAGCAAATCTCATTCTCAAGGACATGTGGTAGACCACGTCAGCAAGGACACTTGGCAGGCCATGTCAACAAGGACACGTGGCACAATTAGACAATGGCAAGTGTCAAGTTGATTCGACATTTCAGGTATGTGAAAATCACAAATTCGAGTGACACGTGGCAGCTACTAGGGTTATGATATGTCATCAAGTGACGTCACTCTGGAAGTTTTACTCTGGGAGCGTTGCCACCAACAGTTACCCAAATTTTCGAAGCCTTGAAGTGGTTTGGGGTTGTCCATCGTCGAGGAGGACAGGTGGTGCGAGATCCACAACTTCGGAAGTTTTGTGGATGAGGATAACGTGAAAATCGTTGAACACAAATATCGATCATTAATCGTCAAGGAGAGTACATGTCAAATGATCTGAGATTTCAAAGAAATCTCACTTAAGGATTTCTAGTTGAGACTTGAGAATTATGAACCCCGAATACCAGAAAGGATCGTGACCGTCGATCCAAAAGAGTCACGCGTCATTGAATCGTGGACTACGGGTGAAATGCTCTGGGAGCAAGCAGAGTTTGAGAAAAGAAACTCTCGAAGCCCAAAATGTGAAATCAATCTCATCCATTGGTATGGAGGCACACGTTTCATATGATCATTGAGACCAAGGATTGTGTGTGGATAGAGGAAAGAAGGAAGATTCATCAATTGAAGAGGACAGATGTCAGAAGATCTTCCATTCCGGAAGATATCCAGTCAGCAACAACAAGGTTTGAGATTTGAATCTCCCAGAGCCCGGATCATGAAGGAAACCTCAGTCGTTGATGGAGGAAGGAGAAATATGGTCCGCAAACTTGAGAGGATAGATCTGAACTGTATGTTCAGGAGCACCTTCAAGATCATGATATCGACGTCCGTGCTCCATTGTGGGGAAAAAACATGCTCGGGCCTTAATTTCTCATGAGTGGACTGCAATTGAAACCATGGTTTTGGAGAAATGATGCATGGAGGCTTGTAGTGAATTGCGGGGTGAAAATCGGGTTGTCATCAAACCACCTATAGACCCTCCCGCAATTGTGTGGTCACATGAACTCATCTCCCAATGTCATATCTAGGGAAGAGCTAGCACATCACTAAGCTCCACTTCAAAGTTCGGGAGATCGGGAGTTGGGAGAATCGGGGTGAATCACGACAGATGACCCGAAATGCGAAGTCTTGAAGTCATTTTCCCTAGGTCACAACCAGTGATCACATGAGGGAAGGGGCTTAGGAGCCAAAGAAGCCACAATTGACTGAATATAATTGATAGAGAAGATGAAGAGTTTCAACTACCAGAGAAGATAAGGAATCTCAACATAACGCTCATTGATGATGAACACACATGGATGAACCACCAGAGAACATGTAGAGTTTACATGATGATCAAGAAGATGACTGGACATGAGGAAATGATGAAGAACGGAGTTATGAAGGTATTATGTTGATTAGCCATGCAGTTGTGAGGAAGCGATGGAGTGAACAAATTGTATGGCAGAACAGTGACTTAGTGAAGAGCATGCAGAGGCACAGTGCAGAGGATGAAATTGTTGCATAGAAAATATAAAAACACAAAATAGAAAAGAGACTTTTTTGTTGTTGTCAAGAGTTATTCATGCGAGTAAAGGAATGTTGTGTGCGAGACCTGAAATGCATAGAAGAGGCATAGCGCATTGAATGGAAATAATACACAGAGCATAAAGCGCAGAAGAAAGAGATAGAGAAGAAATAATTATCTGAGATAGGAAGAGAAAGTTGAGGTGTGCATTCAGAGACATAGCAGAAGAAAAGAAAGCTCAAAGAGATGCGAGCAGGAAGACACTGATGCAGGAAGAGAAAAGCAGTGCAAAAGAATAGTGATGAGACTGGTAAGCCTTTTGACAAACACTGTATCACTATAATAAGTTTCAGAAAATAAAATATTTATATTTCAGGGTGGTAGGGACATTACAAGGAGGATTGTTGTCCTTAAAGTTTCAAGTGGGTGCTTGAACACAGGGAGTTGTAGCTTCCATCTGGTTGAAACCAGAAAAACCAGGGTGTCAGGGTGGTGCAAGGGAGAATTATTGTTCTCTGTTATATAGGTCAGTGCATGTGTGACTGGAAGTTGGTTCTTCCATCCAGTTGGTGCTAGAACACTTAGGGATTTGGTGCTTCCTTCTGTGGGTGCTAGAGAAACCAGGGAGTTGGTTCTTCCTTCTAGTGGGTGTTAGAGAAACTAGAGAGTCAGTGCTCTCAGCAAGTTGCAGCTTGCAAAATAGAGGTGGTAGCCTCACAATGAGTTGGTGCTCATAAGAATGATAATGTACAGAAAATAAAGATTACTTATCATATCAAGAAGAAGAGGTTTTTCCCTTTATGGGTTTCCTCAGGAAATATCTGTCTCTGTGTATTTCATGTGTGTGGTTGATGTTGAATATTATATTTCTTACCTCCCTAAATTATTGTGAATGTCATTGAGTGCTTTGTAAAGAGTTTAAAATAAGAATAATTGTTTAAGAACGGTGAAAACTGATTCACACCCCCCCCCTCTCAGTTGTCCAACAATTGGTATCAGATCTAGTTCCCTTTATTTAAGGGTACATCCTAGAGATTAAACATGACTATCCATGGATGAACTTCAACCAATAAGGTCCCCATGTTCAATGGAACAAACTTTGGCTTCTGGAAAGTTAGGGTGAGAACCTACATAATGGCTTTAGGTGTAGATGTTTGGGATGTGGTAGAGACTGGTTATGTAAAGCCGGTTGTACTAGCTTCTAAGGATGACAAGATAGAATTCAGCTTCAACGCTAAGGCTATGAATGCTATTCTGAGTGGGCTTGCAGAAGAAGAATTTGTAAAATTTATGCACTTAGAATCTGCCAAAGCAATATGGGACAAACTCATTAGCAGTTATGAAGGTAATGAGAAGGTAAAGGATGCCAAGCTTCAAACCTATATATTACAGTTTGAACAACTAAAGATGAATGAGGATGAGACAGTTAATAATTTTTTCTTAAGAGTTGAGGAACTAGTAAATGCAATGAAAGCACTTGGTGAAAAAATTGAGGAATCCTCTTTAGTTCAGAAAATTTTGAGAACTCTTCCAGATAGATTCAACCCAAAGGTCTCTGCTATAGAAGAACTTAATTATCTAAAATCTTTGGATTTTGATCAACTTCTAGGAACGTTGACTACATATGAAATGAGTATAGGTAAAGATAAATCCACCACTAGAGAATCTTCTTTTAAAGCAGATAAGAATGAGGAATCTGACCTTGATGAAATTGAAGCAAATTTTGTGAGAAGACTAAAGAAAGGATCAGACAAGTATCAAGGCAAGTTTCCCTTCAAATGTTTTAACCATGGAAAGATAGGTCACTTTGCATATAAGTGTCCACACAAAAATAAGGACCAGAACTCTGAACGTGAAGAGAAGTACAAATCCAAAATATTTGATGAAAAGAAAAGTTTATGTGTAAACAATGATGACTCTTCAGAAGACACATATAGTGAATCTTCCTGTGAAGATAAGGTAAATGACTTCGTGTTTATGGACAAAGAGGATTATGATAATAAAATCACAGGAATTGATGATGATGATGATGAAGTTGTGGTTGACTTGGATGGAGAGTTTATCAGCGCTTTGGAAGAGATTGACAGACTCAGACTTAAGAAGAGAAAGAAAAAACAATTGTTGATACAATTTGAGAAAGGTAGTAAAAAACTTGATGAAGACTTTGCCCTACTAAAAGTGGAATTAGAAGAGGCAAAGAAAATCAAAGACATTTTGAAACATCAGTTATCAGAAAAGAAGGCAAGATGTGAAGTTATGGAGGAAGAAATAGTGATAACTAGGAAAGAGTTGGAGAAGTTTCAAGCCTTGTATCATCAAAATATGTCAAGTATCAAAGCCTCGGAAGGATTAGCCACCATTCTTAATCAAAAAAGGAATCCATAGTTGAAAACTGGATTGGGTTATGAAGAAGGATCAAGTAGATGTCATCCAAGCAACAAAGAACCCACCAAACACCCAAATCAAGTTCTTGAATAGTTCCCTGATCCTGGATGAGATCTTGGATAGTCAGAGATCACCAAAGGACAAATCTTGTCTTGGATACAACAAGGAAGAAATCAGTACTCCTAAGAAACCTGATGTGGGTTCTTCATTTGTAAAAAGGGAAAGTAGGTATCACTCATGCTCTTCAGGTTCAAAGAATGAAAGAAATATTGCAATATTTAGAAGATCATATCAAGGAAGACATCCAGAAGCTACTCATACACCTCAAAGTAAGTTTAGATGAGAGATACTTTCATGGATGAATCAAAGGAGGTATGAGAGTGTTTGTAATGGTTCTTGTCTTCTCTTATGATGGATATGGTCATAAAAGCCT
>SNQJ01S0022978.1:152297-166412 GCA_010110895.2 Picea sitchensis | reverse complement strand
GAGGACCTTACTTTGTATGAATTTCAAGATTTTTTCAAAAATAATAGAGAAAAATGTATTCACCACAAACTATACCCCTTGACAAAAATGAGGTGATAGAAAGTAAAAATAGAATAATAGTTGAAATGACATGGAGTATAATTAAGGTGAAGGGTCTTCCAAGGAAATGTTATAACTATTACAATTTACTTGTTGAATACATGTTCTATGAAAACTCTGAAGCATAAGCTGCCATAAAAATTTGGAGCAAAAGAAAGATAATTGTGGTTCTTCTTAAGGTGTTTGTCTACATTGCTTACTCTCATGTTTCAAAGGAGAGGAAACAAAAATTTAATGTTAAAAGTGAAATTTTGGTTTTATTTTGTAGATATATTCGAAAGATAAGGGATTAGAAGTTGTATAATCCAATAATATGAAATCATGATGTAATATTTTATGAAAAGGGAGAGTGGTAATGGAAAGAGGATGTTATGCAAGAAAAACCAATAATCACAGATGTAGTTTTATTTGTATATGAAATCTCTCCTCTCCACACAAAATTTTGGAGCWTTGTAAGTTCGAGTGGTAATCAAGTTTCGCTTTCAAGAGCTTCTTCATCAAGCTCAAGTGCAATCCCAACATTTATTCCATGTCCAYCAAGAAGTGAAAATAGCATAAAAAAAATTCATAAAAAAAATAACAATAGAAATTATATTGTTAATTTTTCTCTAGTCTCTTAAGTTCAAGCAGAGCCAAGTTTTTATGAAGATGAAATGAAGCACATTTTTTTTGTAAAACAATTAATAAATAAATTGATGTAATAGAAAGAAATGAATCATGGGAATGGGTTGATATTTCTCTAGTGAAGAGTGTCATGTGAGTCAAATGGGTGTACAAAATGAAGAATTAGGTCGATGGATCTTGGAAAGGCATAAAACAAGATTGGTAGGGAAAGGTTACTCACAAAAACTAGGTATAGATTCTAATGAATTGTTTATTTATATAGGAATATTAGACACCATATGAATTGTTTTACCATTAATAGCCTTTAGTTGAATTTTTTTTGCATTTAGATGTCAAATCAACATTTTTGAATGGTGTCTTACATGACAGGTGTTTTTGGAGTAGCCTCCATGTTATGAATTTGTTGATAAAAAACACAAGTGTTACAACTCAAAAAAAGTTGTATTCATAGATTTAACAAAGCTCCAAGGTTTTCCTATGCAAGAATGGATGGATACGTTAAAAATTTCTTCATTACAAGTGCAAGTGAGTCAACTCTTTATGTGAAATCCAAATGTAAGAATGCATTCTTGATGCATACATATATGCAGGTGATAAATGTGTTTAGACCTACAAAGAAAAATGAGTTTGAAATGTCATATTTGGGGTTAATGCATTATTTCCTTGACATGAAGGTAATTAAAATGAATGATGACATTTTTATTTCACAAAGAACACATTAGATAGATTTACTTAATAAAATTAAAATGAAAAATTGTAAGAGAGTTAATATAATGCATACTATGAGTTTAGTTGCAAGGTTAATGCAAGATCCAAGTAAGAAATGCTTCAACGCAGCTAAGAAAATACTGAAATGCGTCAATGATACATGTCTGGTACATACATTTTTTGTATTTGTTCTATTTTGGTTGGATGCATAGTTAGTGATTGAGTGGGGTCCATTGACTATTGTAAAAGAACCTAAGGATGTACACTTTCGGCATTGGATCTAGTATTATATTATAGCCATCAAAGTACCAATCCACAATATTTCATTATCAATGGATGAATTAGAATACAGTGTTGTCACCTTAGCCACAAGTCCAACAATTTGGTTGAGGTTAATTTTGGGAGGTTTGAAGCCATAAAAAAATATGTCCCCACCTATTGAGTGTAACAAAAATTTACCATTGCAATGATAAAAAATGGGTCAAACTACTTGGAAATAATGGAGCACTAGATATTTACCTCAATGAATTTTATTAGTAATTAATGTAGATCCTAGTTTTTTGTGATTTGTTGTAACCGCTTAATGTAGATCCTAACTTTTTGTGATTTGTTGTAACAGTTTAAGTAGATATGATTCCTATATTATGATGTAATCAGTCTTCATTAAATAATATAGATTGTAAGCTTTGCCTCACTAAAGTGGTTTTCTCATAATTCTAAGTTGGTAGTATCAGAACGAGAGCAAGAGCAAAATTAAAAATCCAATTTAAGTAGGGGTGTCGAGTGCTCCCATGCAGTGTGAGAGAAGCGTCGATTTCTCTCAAACTTATGGAATTAAAAAAATCAGAGGCCGAGCGTTCCCTTTGTACGTGTCTAAGAGCACTAGGGCACTCGCTCTCGCGCTTCCACTCTCGCTCAGCGTTGTAGCATTCCCCCCCTCATCTCTCTGAAAGCGCTAGCGCTACCCTTTGCTAGTCGAGGAGAGACGACTAGTTTTCATGTTGAAAAGCGTGAGTTTTTTGCACGTCGTGGGTGAGTGAGGGTCGGAGGAGGTCGTGAGGGTCGATCCACCATCTTTCAACGCCAACGCCGAGGGTCGATCCTCCATTGTTGAGTCCAAAGAGTAGGTCGTGGGCGTGTGAAGAGGTCGCGTGGGTTCTTGAGGGAGACCGTGAGCTCAAGGAGGTCGCGTGAGAATGGATCCCCCATCCATAGAGAAAAGGGTTCGATTTTGCAAGAGGACACATAACACCAGGTATAATTTGTCTCAGAACCTGATTGTTGTCAAATTGTGGTCAACGATTTGAGTGTGTTGTTAATGAGATATGTTGCATACATATTTTGAGAATAAACGTGATTCTTAACAGTAAAATTCCTTGAATTTGAATCCCAATGAAATTGCGGATTAGGGGAATTGTTGTTGAAGTTGCATATAGCAACTCGCCTTCCACAGCTTGTTAAATTCATTGTAGTATGGACACCCAATTTTACCCTCTCTCTACATTGTTAAAATCACTGTAATCGTTGGTCAAATCCTTGATGGAAGATCCCAACCATTAGTATGCATGGAGTGGTGTTAAGTTTTTTTTTTTTTAAGTTTGATTATATTTCTTTTAAGAAATCTAAGAGACGAGATAGAGTCGGATCGAGTTTATGCAAGGTTATTTTATTCAGATTTGGAGGCGAATCTGAAATCTGAAGGCAGAGCAACGGACTGCTCAACACTTGACGAAAGTTTGATATTCCCGGTGATTCACCATCTTCGACAGACTGCTCAACACTTACGAAAGTTTGATATTCTTGGTGATTCACCATCTTCAGGATTGAAGTGTGTTTAGTGATACAAGGATCTATTATCTGATTGGACGAGTAGACACTTGAAAATATGGAGAATCTGCTAGCATAGAACTACCTCAACGAAGCCAACAAATTAGATGGACCGAATTTCATTATCTGGAAATTCAAAATGCAGACCCTGATGGAGGGCTATGGTGTTTGGACCATTACAAAGGGAACTGAAGCGAAACCTAATGTGGTTGTCGGTGCGACAACAACACAGATCCAAGATTGGAAGAAGTGTGAAAACAAGGCCAAGGTATTGTTGTGTATGTCTGTTAAATAAAACATAATTCCACATATTAGAGAAGCTAACACTTCTGCTGAAATGTGGACAATGCTTAAAGCCTTGTATGAAACTAGTAACACAAATCATTAATTGTTCCTAAAAACTAAATTGCTAGGCATTAAGATGGATGGAAATGAATCAGTTAGTTCTTTTTTGGGTCGCATTAAAGAGGTGAAAGACAAGCTAGGAAACACAGGGGAAATAGTTTCCAGCACTGTTCTTGTCACCATTACCTTAAATGGTATGCTAGAATATTATCATATGTTCATAACAGGTCTCGCAGCAAGAGAGAAACCTCCTACTTTTGAAGAATTGATAGGAATTTTGCTGCAAGAGGAAGAGAGGTGCGGGAACTTGAAGCCTTAGAATTCAGATTTGGCATTGTGGTCAAATAATAAATCCACGAAAGGGAGATCAAGAGGAAGAGGAAGATGAGGAAGTTCATTGCAAAGAGGCAGTTCATCGCAGAGAAGACAATCTCCAAAGCCGAATCAAGGTATGCAATCTAACAAGAATGAGTCAAAGAGTTTGTTTTATTGTGGTCGACCTGGACATCTTATTAAAGACTGTCATAAGAAGAAGATTGATGAGGCTAGGAATAAACCTAGAAATCATTCAGGTCATCATCTAAAAGAATATTCAAATCATGATCTCAGATTGTTTATTGCTAGTGATGATATTTATGAACCCCTGAATTTTAATTCACGGGATCTTAGACTATTTGTGTCTAACACTGCTTTATCTATTGAAACAAATGATATTGATGCCTAGTTTGTGGATTCTGGAGCATTGGTACATATGACATGTAATAAGTTGTGGTACACTAATTTTAAAGAAACACGGAATGGAGCCAGCATATATCTTGGAGATGACCGTGCTCATTAGATCAAGGGATATTGAGACATTCATGTGACATTGTCGAATGGTATTGTTCGTCACATTCCCAATGTGGTTTATGTGGCAGGGACACAGAAAAATTTGATCTCTGTGTCCACCATTACAGATCAGAACTTGAAGGTTGAATTCTTCAAGAATTATTGCATAGTGAAGGATCTGTTGGACCAATTCAAAACTGTTGCAACCGGATTCAGAGCAGGAGGCCTATACAAACTTGATGTTACCAGCAAAGCACATCACGCACTGACTTCTGCAACTATGCCAACTGAGATTCTTTGGCATCAAAGGTATGGCCACATCAACCATCCTGATTTATTGTTATTACAGAAAAATAATATGGTTGAAGGAATTCCCATGTTAAAGAATGAGAATGTTGCTTGTGATGGCTGTGCATTAGGAAAGATGCATAGAGATGAATTCCCCTCTAATCCTGATAGGAAAAAGAGAGATGTGTTAGATCTTGTGCATACTGATGTTTGTGGGCCTATGCAGACTAGGTCCTTAGGAGATGCATTTTACTTTATGTTATTTATTGATGGTTGCACGAGATACACATGGGTTTATTTCCTTAGAAGAAAAAGTGATGTTTTTGAGTACTTTAAGGAATTCAGAACCATGGTGAAAAAGAAGACAGGAAAATCCATCAAAATCCTCCATTCAGATCAAGGGGGAGAGTATAAATCATGGGACTTCATCAAATATTGCAAAGATCATGGAATAGTACAACAGTTTACAGTACCCCACACTCCACAGTAGAATGGAGTGGCTAAAAGGAAAAACATAACTTTGGTAGAATGTGCACGCAGCATGATGAAAGGTAAGAATATCTCAAATACATTTTGGGCTGAAGCCATAAATACTACAGTTTATTTAAAAAACACAATTCCAACAAGGTGTCTTGATAATGTTACTCCTTTCGAAGCCTTGTATGGTTCCAAACCTGCAATTCATAATTTGAAAGTATTTGGGTGTAAGGATTTTGCACATATTCCAAAGGAGAATAGGAAGAAATTGGATGTTAAAGACATTAAATGTATTTTTAAAGGGTATTGTTCTGAATTCAAAGCATACAAATTGTTTGATCCTTCTACTCACAAAGTATTTGTTAGTAGAGATGTACTTTTCCATGAGCAAGAAGCAGGAAATCATGACGACAACAGTCATGAGGAATGGCATAGACTTCTTGATGAAGGAGTTAAAGAAGAGCAGCAACCATCACAACAGCAGCCACCACAACAACAACCACAATTGCAAAAGAAGTAGCAGCAAGAAGGACTCAGTGACAATGATATGGACACTTCAAGCAGTCAGAGTTCACCTAGTGGTGAAAACAGATCTTCACAAAGTGGGGAGAAAAATAATCAGTTGAGAAGATATTCACGACAAGTTCGGCTCCCTGAGAGGTATAGAGACTATGCCCTAATGAGTAGCATTTCAAATTTCATAGAACCCATGAGTTTTGATGAATAAAATGAACATGATGAATGGCAAAAGTCAATGGAGGAAGAATATGAATCTATAATGAAAAACAATACTTGGGAATTGACTGAATTGCCTAAACATAAAAATCCCATTGGATGCAAATGGATATACAAAACCAAGTTTAAATCAGATGGTAGTATAGATAAATATAAGGCTAGACTGGTGGCAAAGGGGTATTCACAAACATAAGGTATTGATTATGCACCAGTAGCTAAATTGAATACTATCAGATTGTTAATTCCTTTAGCTACAAAGTATCATTGGAAGCTACACCAATTAGATGTTAAATCTGTATTTTTGAATGGTGAGTTAAAGGGGGAGGTTTATCTTACTCAACCTAAACATGGGCAAGAACACTTAGTGTGCAAGTTAAAGAAAGCATTGTATGGACTGAAACAGGCACCTAGGTCATGGTATGAGAAGATAGACTCTTTCTTTATTCAATGGGGTTTTATGAGGAGCAAGAGTGATCCAAATCTGTATACCAAATTTGATGAGCAGGGGTATATAGTATTGATTTCCTTATATGTTGATGATTTAATAATTACAGGAAATGCAAGGAAACTAATTGATGAAAACAAGGAGCAGTTGTCACAAGTTTTTGAAATGAAAGATCTTGGTGAGTTACACTACTTCCTAGGTCTTGAAGTTTGGAGAAATGCAGGCCAAACTTTTGTTTGTTAGAGTAAGTATGTCAGAGAAGTACTTAAGAGATTTAAAATAGATCAGTGTAAATATTCTATTGTTCCCATGCAGCAGAATGTGAAAATTTTTTGTGATGATGGTTCAAAGGAGGTGAACAACACTATGTATAGACAGATGTCAGGTAGTTTGAATTATCTCACCACAACCAGATCTGATATTGCATACTTTGTGAGTGTGTTAAGTCAGTTTATGGCGAAACCTAAAAAAAGCCATTGGAATGCAGCAAAGGCAATCCTCGGGTACCTAAAAGGAACACTTGATTATGGTATTAAATATATTGATGCATTTAATGTTGATTTGTAAGGTTACTCATATTCTGATTGGGATGGAAATCTGAATGATCGAAGATCAACCACTGGATATGCGTCTCGCATTAGATCTGGGGTTGTTTCATGGAGCAGTAAAAAGAAGCCTACTGTATCTTTGTCTTCTACTAAAGCAGAATATAAAGTCGTGTGTGCAACAACTTGTGAAGCTGCTTGGTTGAGAAGACTTCTTCATGATGTTGGAGAAGAACAAAAGGAACCTACAATGATCGAATTCGATAATCAAAGTTCAATCAAGCTGGCGAATAATCTGATTTATCATGCAAAGACAAAGCATGTTGATACTCAGTTTCATTTTGTTAGAGAAAAGTTGTAGTCCAATAAAATAGATCTTATGTATTGTAATACTTGCGAAAATACTGCTGATATTTTCACTAAGCCTCTTGGAAAGATTAAGTTTGAGCTGTTTAGGGAGATGCTAGGTGTAGAAGTCAATACATTGTCCATTAAGGGGGAGACTTGGAGATAATGGAGCACTAGATAGTTACCTAGACTAACTCTACTAGTACTTAATGTAGATCCTAGTTTTCTATGATTTGTTGTAACTGCCTAAGTAGATATGATTCATATATTATGATGTAATCAATGTTCATTGAATAATATAGATTGTAAGCTTTGCCTCACTAGAATGGTTTTCTCATAATTCTAAGCTTGTGAATATTTTGTGGACATATTTACCAAGGCACTAAAAGAGATATTTACCAAGTCACTATCAAAGGAAAAAATTGAAAAGTTAAAATATATGTATGAAGCCACAACATTGAGCATTAAGAAAAAAAACAATGGAGGATTAATACTAAATTTGTAAATATCTTATAAACATATTTACCAAGACACTAAAAATATATATTTACCAAATCACTATCAAAGGAAAAAATTGGAAGGTTAAGACATATGTATAAAGCCGAAAAAATTGAAAGGTTAAGAGATATGTATAAAGCCACAACATTGCGCATTAATAAAAAAATTGAGGACATTGATTAATCTCAATTTATTGGATATGTATAAGTAAAACTTTTATAATAAATAACAAATTTATTAGATATATTTATAAAAATACAATATAAATATATATAAATATAATAACGTTTATTTCAAAAATTAGTAACATTTTTTCATAAAATTATGCAATTGAGTTATAATAAAATTGATTAACAAAATATATGTAAAATAATAAAAATTTCTATATTATTATAATTACAAACTTAGATATAAAAAAAATAAAAAATTATTATTTTATGCTTTAGAGTTAATCGTATTTTAAAACTTTACCAACTTCATTTTCCATCACGTCGTTTGTACACATATCATTTTGTTTGTATATATTACTCTACCCCTTAGTCAAAAATAACACCAATATTTATCGTCATTGAACCATGAACAATGAATAGAAATAACACCCATTCCTTCATTTTTTTCGTAATTGAACAATGAATACAATAACCTGCAAATTTCAACTTACATTCCTTTTTTTTCGTAATTCAACAATGAATACAATAACCAGCAAATTTCGACTTAACCTTAGCTTATTAGTGAAGGGTTAAGAAAACGTCAACAGATTGAAATATTTATGAGAAGATGAAAAATTGTTGAGGTTTGTAATTGAGTTTTTCTAGATACTTAATCGATATAATTAAGTATTTATTATTACTGTTACAAAATGTGTTTGCTGGTAACAAACAGTGTAGCACATGAATAGGGAATGTAACGATAAAAATAAACAATTTTTTTTTTATTTTTTAATTATGTTTGGAGGAATCAACAATTAGTTTGGCACGTGCTCGCGTTATACGTGGTGTGGTAAGTTGGGGGAGTTGAAATATAAACTTCATGGAACTTCATGTTCACGACAAGTGCCAATTAAGCTGCACACGGGCAAAATAAACAAAATTTTAATGAAGATAATATATAGTATTTAATTATGGTTGATATTTATATATTATTGGAGATTTAATTATTTTAACAATAGTTATATTTCTCATATATATATAAAAGTAACAAATGACATATCATTACCAATAATTCTCATGATTTGAATAGTTTACTTAGCACTCATTGCATAGGGTGCTTCACATAGGTGTGAAGAAGTGAGATTGAAATCAAAGAAATGGAAAGTGATGATTGATGCTATGTGATTCGTTTCGTTGGTTTCAATCCCACTTTTTCACCTCTGTGAGCATCACCCGATGCAGTGAAGGTTAAGTGAACTATTCAAATCATGAGAATTATTGATCAGTTGCAACTAATACTCATGGATATGGGTCATAGATTAATGGATTACTCCCTCTATGATTAAATAATAAAAGTGAAGGGAGCTCTGAATGGATAATTCATAAGACACAATACTTGCTAAGGTTTTGCAAATGAGGTAGCAAGCTAAGTGAACTTGATTGTGGAGAAAACTCCACAGTTAAACGTCCTTGAACCAAAAACATCTTGAGATGAGTGACCACCTTGAACTCGTTACCAGATGCAAACCCCATAATTAGTTTCAATCCCACTTCTTACCATTAAAAATAATATGCTTCTCATACATAAATGACATACCAATAATATGCTTCTCATACATAAATGACATACTAGTAGCATTGAGAAAATCTATATTAGTTACAGCATAGGAAACAGAAAGACGTGCACATAGAGGCCAGAAGATAACCCTCGGCACACCCATATTGCTTGCCACTTGCTCCTTGCAGGACATCAAGGCGTCTGTGATGATGAACGTGATGGGCGGAAACGATGGTGATTTTCCCTGAGCAGAGCTAAGGAGGCCCTCCATCGCGGGGCCTAACTTTTGTACGGCAACAAATAACTCGCCCAATTTGGAAGTGCGACCATGGTCGGGCGGTAAACCATCCGGAATAGACAGAAATCGAATTCGCCATCGCTGTTGTTTTAACACGGGATCCTCTCCGGAAACAAGAGATTTAGCGTTTCTTGAAGCTTCCACCATGCGTTTGTGTATCCAGTCAGTATTGACGAAAGTGACAAAAACTCCCCTTATAGCCAGCAGCTGGGCCAAATTCATGAGAGCATTAACATGACCCTGCGCAGGAAATGGCACAATCAGTGCATGAAGAGCATGTTGCTCATTTTTATTCATCATATTATTCCTTTCTCTTCCCTTCCACTGTCACAGTTTTTGAAGCAATCCACTACGAAAGAAAGAGAAGAGTATCAGGTAGTTTTTGAGATCAAGGCTGCCCGAATAGAATCAAGACAAAAGATTCCCCCAATAACGAGAAGGCCTCACCATCCATACAGGACAGAAGCCCATCAGCTCCATTATCCAGAACTTCGAGCTCCACTCCATTATACATGTAAAAAAAATATCAAATAAGCATGTAAAAAAGTATCAAATAAGCATGAAACTTCATATTAGTTGTAAATTTTTCTATTTCCACTTAAAAACTTACATTCATTATTATTTAAAAAAAAATATGTTTCCAAAAAATATTTTCCAAATAATGCATTTCCCAATTACAATTCCATTAAATATAAAAACTATTTTATATTGTAAACCAAATTAAAATATTTTCCAAATAATACATTTCCCAATTATATATACATTCAATTAAATATAAAAACTATTTTATATTATAAACCAAATTAAAATTTACAATGTCTATTAATTTTTAAAAAATTCTAAAAAATAACTCGTATTACATATATAAAATTACTATATCTAATAAATTACTATAAAAAAAATAATTTTTTATATAGTAATTTGATAAATTATATTTTTTTAAAATTTTATAATTAAAAAAAAAAATTATAAGAATTAACTCATATTACATATATAAATTATTATATCTATTAAATTATTTTTTTATATAGTAATTTGATAAATTATAATTTTTTAAAATTTTCTAAAAGTTTATTCAATAGATAGAGAATTTTAATATAGCAATATGAACTATTTAAACTTCTATTATATAAATATGAACTTTTATTTTTCAATATATTTCTCATTTACTAAGTTATATATTTTTTAATTTAATTTTGTAAATATATTGTTTTTTAATTTAATTTTGTAAATGTATTATATTAATAAAAAAAAATTAATTTAGTTTTGTAAATGTATTATGTTACAGTTTGAATGGGCTTAATGGTTAAGAACATGTGTTTCCTCTTAAGAGGTCACAGGTTCAAATCCTGAGGAGGGAGGGGTCCCTTGTCCCATAAACAAGGGGGTCTCATACACCAATTTGATGTGCTGGCTTGACCGTGACCTTAAAAATAGATTATTATTATTATTATATTAAATTATAATTTTTCATTAAAAAATAATTTTTATTTAAAACTAAATTATTATTAATTAACAAAACATAAAAGCAAAATAAATCACCACCTAGACTTTTAAATTTGTTGTTAAAGAAAATAAATCTAATATATATATCTCTAACCCTAAAATATAAACCCAACCTTAAAATATGAACATACCAAAGCATTCATATTTCGCTTGAAATTAATTTTGATTTTATTTCAAAATAAATATTTAACTTTATTTAAAATAATAGTAATCTATAATTAACTCATATTACTATAAAATTACTATATCTATTAATTCATTAAATATTGTGGTGGGACTTCCCCTCATCAGTACTAATCTGTCGATATTGATAAAGATCCCTGGGAAGTGTCCTAGAAAGGTTTTCTGACAGTTGTCTAAAATACTCAAAATTCCGTAGTAATCTTTCGCAGATATACTCAACACTGTAGTAATAGGGAAAGTATAATTTACAAACCCTGCTGTTCTTTCACTGAACTTGAAATCCCATCGCTCTGACCGTTTCGTCTATTTTGTGGACAATGTCTTTGGCCGGGTACATGGATGTGAATCTCCTCTCGTCTTTTCTCTCAGCAGCATCCTGTGTTATCCATTCACATTCAATTAATCTACTTTTTCTGACAAGCACGGCAGTTACAGTTTTAAACGAATGAGAAACAGCCACGTCGACACAGCAATGAGCATACCTCTTCTTCAAATTAACCGGAGAGAACGAGGCTACGTGGCATCGCTATCAAACGGAAAAGCGTTTATCAGAATTGGCCCCGTTACTTCCGTCCGAAATGACATTTCACCAATTCCTGAAGCCACCAAAGTGAAAATTTAGAAGAAAATATAGGTGCTCTTTCCGTTAAGATCACACCCGATGAGATGAAGGAAATGGAAAATATATCATCTACTTATAACTTCTTGAAATCGAATTGGTTATGCTGACAGGGATTTCACGTGGATAAACTCAAAAACACGTCCTTTCTTTTTCATGAATGGATGCCATATGATGATTTCTAACATTATTCTTTGCAAACAAAGTGAAATCCTCCGTCTATAACGGATAGATCATTTTTTTCCCTTTATTTTAAAATGGTATATGCTCGGATACATCAAGAGTAATATTCAGTTGGTTATGGATACTATGGTGCAAGTATCTTATGAAGTTAAGCGTCTTCTAAATGTCTCATTTCATTCATATAATAGTATGTTGTGCTGCGTCTGCTAGAAAAAATCTTACTCTAAGGATATTATCCGAATTAATAAATAAATATTCATTAAAGTAAAAACAAAGTATTATTTTTAAAAAGTATGCAGACATTGTGAATATAAGTTAAGTTTTTGTTGGTGTTGCTGTTTAGAGGTATTTCCATTTTTTAAATAAATTAGCTAGTAGTCCTATTTATTTTTACTATTAATTATNATAAATTCTTAATTTTTTTTTATAAAATTAAAATTTGTCTTGTAGTTAATACAATGGAAATTTGAAGGCTCATATTTTTCCGAACAAGTCTTATGTTTTTTTACCTTTTATATAAATTATATTTTTAAAAATCTTAATAAAATATTCATACAACTTAATAATAATTAACAAATACATAGAAAGTAAATTATGCTTGTAAATGTTATTAAAATTTAAAATTTAAATACAGTAAAAACATAAAAATATAACAAAGTCATAAAATATTATCTGAAAAGATAAAGTTAAAATTTAGAAGCTTAAAAATATNATTAACAAATACATAGAAAGTAAATTATGCTTGTAAATGTTATTAAAATTTAAAATTTAAATACAGTAAAAACATAAAAATATAACAAAGTCATAAAATATTATCTGAAAAGATAAAGTTAAAATTTAGAAGCTTAAAAATATGAATGAAAATCATAAAATAATATTCAAAATTATTTTAAAATTATGAAATTAATGAAGTATTTTTTTGTTATTGGTATTTCCTTTTTTCATATAATATTATAATTTTTTTTTATGTATAAAATAATATAAAAATCTCAACTTTTCATAAAAATGTTAATGTTATGTTTTCAAAAAAAAAAAATGAGATTAATATCCTTAATATACTAAATAACCACACAATTTTATCCATTAAAAATTTACTTTCATCTTAACATCCTCATCCAAACACGTGATCATAGTATAATATGGTTATTTTCAAATTGGTTAATAATATCTTATGTTACTAATTGTTTCATAATAAAATTTAGATACTAATAGGTCTAAGACAAGCTCCCTTGAAAAGGCCAAGACAATTGGATTTTAGCAAGACTAAGGAAAAGACTTATTGAGTACATTTTAGCTAATTACACTCTATGAAAATGTTATTTAAAAAGAAACAACTTATAAGTTTAATTATTATTAGATGTATAAAATTAGAGATAACATAGTGCATCTATATAGAGATTAATATATAACACAATTACATAAAGTACACAAATACTACTAATGTGAAATTACAAAACTTTAAAAATTTGGAAAAAAAAACATTCATATAATTTTGTGCTAAATAAGAATAAGAAATGCATAAAAATACATATTTTTGTTGAGACAAACTCCTATTATAAATCATTTCAAAACTTTAAAATGTAATTTATGCCATCCCATATTCCCTATGAGAACTAGTCCATAACATATCAGTGCCAACATACCATGTTCATTATTCCAATGGGGGTAGCCACAAAAGAGTGTGTCTCCTACTAATAGAATGATTGATTGTTTGTGTAGGTGTGTGTATACACCTAACTTGTGGTATCTTGGAATAGATTCTACTACTATAAAATCTACCCTTCTTGTGTGCTATCCCATATTGTTTGTGCAGGATGGTCCACAACGATATATAAGGTTCAATAGACAAAGA
>SNQJ01S0022978.1:134825-149311 GCA_010110895.2 Picea sitchensis | reverse complement strand
ACGTTCCATCCTATCGTCCATTCTCTGAATGCGATCAGTTACTTGATATTGGGTAAGTTTAATATGGTGCAGGTGGCTTTCAATCTTCTCCAACAATTCTTTAAGGAAGTGTTCTGTCTTTGGCCGTACTTTAAACTCTGGTGTATGTGCACTTTGGATTGCTTTAGCTAGTAGGCATTTCATTAGCCAGTATGTATGAATGGCTTGGTTGAATAGACTGAGGCGACCTCTGGTATTACTAGGGTCGTGAATGAAATCTATAATGTCAGCTTCAGCTTCGGTGTCTTCAGGGTCTGTCTGCAAATCTCTTTCCCAGCCACGAATTTGCATTCGGGTTGGAGAGGAATTGCCCAGAATGTAGTTGACTACTAGATTTTCCAAATGCTCCTGGTTTGTTTTCCTTCCTCGTTTCTGTGGTAGCTGTTCCTGCTGTACCTGCTTCCCCTTGGCTGTTTCAGAACGCAGACCACATTTCCCCATGGTGCCTTGGTCCCAAACAGTAGTTATAAAATTGTCAGGGTGGTCGCGCCTCCTATTCGTCTCCCAAGCACTTGCATGCAACAGACTGTGCATGAGCGTTTTAGACGAAGGAGGGCGAAAACATACCTTAAACAAACCTTTCGTCCCGGGCGTTGACAGTCTATCATGACTGGCTCTCTGCATCATTAAACTCGCACAAGTGATCACCACAACTATTGATAGAGCTTGGCGGTGGATCATGATGGTTATTAACTGTCAGAAGGGTGGTGTGTCGTGAGCCTGCCACGGTTTGTCCTATTGGCCAGCTGTTCACCCCGATCGGGGGAAAGGTCGAGATACTTATGAAAAGATTAAGATTTGTTTTTATCAGTAAGATATTATATTAATATGGAAAAAAACTACATATAAAAATACATGAGAGGTTCAACAGTTTCAGACCCACAGAGACCATGACAATCCCTGTATCTCATATCTGAGAAAAAAAGAAGTATTGCCTACCCCTGAGGGGAAACCAGGTCTTAACCAGTCTAAAATTATCATACTTAGCCAATTGTTTTCTGTCTATACTTAATGTTATTTTTGAAAGCCTATATATCAAAAAAACAATAAGAAAAATAGAGAAGATGATGTCATTGATCATGTTGAATCTGAGGGCTAGTGAGGTCCATAGTCTCTCATCCAACAATATCCTTTGAATACTTGGCCCCAACTCAAATTATGGCAGGAGGGATGAAGTATCCCACTTGATGTTTTGTAGGCCAAGTAACTACCTCAAAGACATAAGCATTTTGAATTTCCAAAGCTTCATGCCTACTCTTCAACTGACGAAAATATTGCTCCTTAGGGAGCATTCCTATGGACACCATAGTCTTGGTGTGCCAATACAGCTTGAGGGTTTTGTAAAACTTCAAGTTTGAGGTCCAAGTGCAACCCAGATCTAGAATGAAGCTTCCAACGTGAGCCTCCACATCATCATCATCATGGAATTGTCTAATATGGTGAAATTCTTCTTCAATCTCTGTCATCCTAGCTTTGTAAACCTTAGGGAAATAGTCCTCATAGAACTTGGCCACGTCGATGGAGGACTTTGCAGCATGAGAGGGATAAGTAGAGTTAGGGTGGGAATGATTTCACCCTCTCTGGGCCATTTCTAAAAAATCAAATGGGGGGAATATACTAGCAACAGGGGTAAGAGAAGTATACTGGAAATAGAGAAATATACTCGCATAACAAGGAAATAACAAACTAGAGTCATTGAGTTGAATCCTCCCATTTATAACCAAGATGGAAACTTGAAGGAATTCCAAATCATCTTCCATTAATGGGCTAGTCATGAGGGGGGAATTAATTGTCGATCGTGGGAGATCCTCTATCGTTATGCAGTATAGGTTGTTCCATGGGAAAAGGGAATTTCCTAGGTCCACTACTATTATCATCCCTGAATCTAGAGACCTCTTGACCATCAAAACTATCATGAAAGAGAAAATAAGGAATGAGGCCATTCTCGAACTCCGTCTTCACATAATGACCTTCCAAACCACGAGAGTGTGATAATACTTTGACATGACCAGGGGTGTTGTCTTGAGTAGCGTTGGGAATGATAGGTGTGCGATGAGGATGACAATTCACAACCATTTCTTTATGTGGTTGGGGTACCTCCTCGATCATACCCCCCTGCCATCATGTTGTTTGAAAAATACCCCATCTGAGGAGTAGAGGTCAAATTTAGCTGAAGAGAGAGAAGCTTCCTTCAAGGAGAGGTTGGGGAGATAATCACATTTAACACCCAAGTGATTTTCTAGGGAAACATTAGCAAGAAGATCAACCACTTTGTTCTTTGTTATCCACATACTATATATGCGAAGGAACCAATCTTGAAATAGTCACTATAAGAGAACCCAATAAGTCAATCAAGGCTTCCAATAGCCAATGTGTGGAAATCTTGGATGCCAATGAACCCCATTGGAGTTTTGTTAACATATTAATAATGAGTTGGGAATCTCCCTTCACAACAAGATGATGAAATTGATTCTGATGAGCAAGTTGTAGGAATTTTATTAGGGACCATAACTATGTGGCATTGTTTGAGTTGATGCCTAGATTGCCAAAATAATTATGAAGAATTTGTCCTTTGTTGTCTCTGAATATTCCACCATAGCTTGTTGGTATGAGATTACCTTTATAAGCCCCATCAGAATTCAAATTGATACAACCTGGTGGGGGAGGGGACAAAGAGGAAGGAATGGAAGTTTTGGGGAGGCCGAAAGTGGAGGGGAGAGAGGGGGGAGGGTTTGAGGGAAGCCAGAAAGATAGAAGGTTTCATTCAAGAGTATAACATGGAATATCATCGAGACCCCAAGTTTCTGTAGAGATGATTTCCTTAATATTTTTACTGATCTTCCTCCAAATTATTTCCTTAGGTTGGGCTTGATCCTTGAAGATTTGGTGTTTGCACTTATTCCAAACTTATAAAAGGATGAACCCCAGAAAGAGTACCCAAATGTTATTAAGCATCGGATTGGAAAATAAACTATCTCTCCATGAGAATATTGTGGATGTGACAGACTTTATTTTGTGATTTGATTGCTTGAAATCCATAGCACCTTCATCCCAAAGAGATTTATTGAAGGAACATGAGTTAAGGAGGTGTTCCAATGTTTCTTCATGATGAATGAAGAAGACATAGAACCCCAACCCAATGAAACCCTTTTTTCATAGGTGATCCCAAGTGATAATATTTATGTGCACTATTTTCCAAAGGAAGGTAGCTATTTTCAGCTAGAGAATGTTTTTCTAGATTTTCTGCCATATGTCTTCCTTTGGGAGGTTAGTTTGGTGAGCTGCTAAATGACATGATTCTTTGGTAGTAAATATCTAAGCTAGTTGATATACCCACCTTATTTTATCAGGTTGGAAAGAGAATTTTATTTTTCTCTGAGATAGAAGTTGAATTAAGGATTGAAGTTGGGGTTTCAGTTGAATGGGATTTGGGTCATGATCAATATGTTAGGTACACCATTCGAGCAATTTAGAGATCATGTCCTAGTAATTTATGACTTTCTACCCAAGAATATATTGAAGAGAGTCTTTGAGGGTGATAAGGTGTTGATTATCTTGAAAAGATGGAAATTGATACCACGAATCCTGCCAGAAAATATCATCTTGCCCATTACAAATTTTCCAAAATATTTGTTGTTTAATTAAACACTGATTTTTCCAGGCCAAGTTATAGATAAGGGAACCTGTGGAAGTACATATAATCCTGATAATATCTGAGCTACCTATCTGATATACATATTTCTTCTTCCAAATTCGACTCCATAATTCTCCTTTCTGTTGAAGCCATCTCCACCAAGTTTTGGCTCCCATAGTTTTGTTGAGGAGTTTTGGATCTCTGATGCCTAGTATTCCAATGGATTTGGGAAGACAAATAGTATTCCTAGCGAATGAAGACCATTTTTTTTTGGATTGGGATCCTTGCCAAAGAAATTTTCTCTAAATACTTATAATATATTTTGAAAAATATTTTCTTTTTGGGGTTGCAAGAGCTAAGAAGGGATATATAGGAATCACTTGAAGTACAGATTTGAGAATCACCAAAGAGACTGGAAGTTCCAATTTGAATTTTTTTTATTAATCCTGGAAAGGAGGTCTTCCTAGGAGCTGGTGTGGGCACCTACAATGACCAAGAGAACCCCAAGATACTTGGTTGGAAGGGATATTCTTGAATAACCAAGAATATGTGTGATACATAAATGAATAGAGAGTGGGGTATTGAAAAATAAGATCTTTCATTTGATATGATTAATGGAGGTGCCAAAGGCCTCCATGAAGTTCTCAAGAACTTGCTTGAAGGATAGAGCTTCACATGAAAATGGGGTTCTCATTAACATAGTGTCATCCACGAACTATTTATGCATTAAGGTATCTGAAGAATGATGAAGAGAAAGGCCCTGAATTTTATGGTTATCAACAATAGCCCTGAGACTTATCCCTATCCCTTTTACCATAAGGATGAAAAGAAAGGGAGAAAGGGGGTCACCTTATCTGATGCCATGGTAGGGGTGAAAGCGTTGAGATGGGGAGACATTGATCAAGAGGGAGAAAAAATTAGAGGAGATGAGGCCCATTATCCACTTAACCAAATCCTTCTGAACTCTAAAGGCTAGAAGAATTTATTTGATGAATTTCCAACTTAATTTATTAAAGGCTTTAGACATGTCTAATTTAATGAGCATCCCTAGGGCTTTGGAGAATTTCATGGAGTGAGAAAATTTATTAGTCAAAAGGATACTATTTCTTCTCTTCACATATCCATACTTATCTAGGGTAATCAGGTTGGGTAGGATGGGTTTAAGGCAAAGAGAAATGACTTTGGAGATGATCTTGTATATGAAATTGTAAAGGGAAATGGGATAGAATTTATTGGTATCAACCAATTTCTCTTCTTTAGGAATGAGAGTTAGAAAAGTGGAATTTAGTGTAGGAATAACCCCAGAAACCATTTGAGATTCCTGAGCTAACTCAAGCACAAACAATTTAATGATTTACCAACAATTGTGGAAAAAATCAAAGGTGAAGCCATCTGGACTGGGGGAGTTTCCTATCGCTAGACTGAAGTTGGCTACTTCAACTTCAGCTAAGGAGATGGACCTTAGTAGGAGGGAATTTTGGTTTTCATAGATAAGGCAAGGGATATATTGTTTTATAGTTTGAATGGCTACTGTTTGATCAGGTTTAGGCTTGATGAGAATTTCATGGAAGAAAGAAGTAAGCTCTTTCTCAATATCAACATGAGAGGTGAGTTTATTACCTTGAATGGAGATCAAATGAGAGATGTAGTTGGAATGACACATTTGAATCATTTGTCGATGAAAGAATTTGGTATTATGATCTCCTGCCTTCAACCATTGGATCCTCATTTTTTCACCAGAGTGTTTATTCATATTTCTTCCTTTCCTCAATTTGTTCTACAAGTATCTTCTCGTGATATGACAAATTTGGAGACCTTACTTAAAGGATAATATGATGTTGGGCTATCTCCATTTGCGATTTTAATATTTTCTAAGCTTGAAGATGTCTCCAAATACAATCTTGTTCCATATTTTTATCTATTGCTTGAGAATCTTAAGGCATTTTTGAAAATGATACATTAGGGATCCTTTGATATGCTTGCACCAATCCCACCAAATTTGGATATTGTCTAAGAAATCCAAGTAAGAAAACTAGAACTTCTCAAGATGAAATGGTTTTTACCTAGGCTTAATGAGAGTATCAAGAGAAAGGAATATGGGACAGTGGTATGACCCTGCCACAAGGAGGATGGTGGCATCCTTCTGCATGCTAGTGAGCATAAGAGATTATAAGATTAAGAATTTATCAAGTGTACAAGACACTTTTTGGGAACCTCCATGTCTATTGTTCCCAATAAAGGTTTCATTGTTGGTATCCAAATCAATTAGGTGTTGATATTGGATAAAATATTTGAAGGATAGGTTATTCTCATCTAAACGTCAAAGCCCATGTTTGTTTTCATCTAGATATGAGATGAGATTTAAATATCCCCATAGAATCCAGAGATGGGGGCGAATTATAAATGTATTCTTCAGGTGTACAAGAACGTTCAACTTTTCCCCTGATTGTTGAGGTCCATACACATTGGTGATGAATCTAGTTGTCTCTTCCCCTAATGGTTAGAATTATTTTGAGATGTTGTATTTCGTGCAAAAAATGATCTACATGAGAACCTTGTCCTTATTCCAAATAATCCCCAAGCCTTCAAAAGTTCCTATGTAGTCAATTTCCATGGAGAAACTTGCTCTCCATATTTTGGATAATATAGTTTGAATCATTTCCCTTGATCATTTGGTTTGTTGCAAAATTAAAATATCTGGTAGTTTTGTATTGATCTTGTTTCGTAGGAGTGATTGTTTTCTCCTACCATTAAGGCCTCAAATATTGCAAGAGATCACTTTCATTGGAAACTTTGGGAGGGTTGAACAGTGTCTGTGGTTAGGGAAATTTTCCCTGAGTTCACCAAGATAGATCATTGATTTCATATGGTAGTTGAAGATTTGATTTCCTTCCCCTTCGCTTGTATTCCTTCTTGTTTTTCTTGGATATCAACTTATTAGGTTGAATACCTATGTTGGGATTCAATGAGGTAGCTCCTAAGGGTTCTAAAGTTTCCCACGAGACAACCAATCCAAGACATAGGAAAATAAGGGTAATGACAAGTCAAAGAAGCACATTAGAAAATGTTGTGAGTTCCACAAGGTTACCTAGCACAAGTTTGTCCATGTAAATTCCAAAAGATTAGTATTAGAAATGAAAATAAAAATCATGGTAGATGGCATGATTTTGAAGAATGGTTTTGAATTTTTAGTGGGTAAATATTATGAATTGGAATGTGTTAATTCTTTTTTTTGAAGTTTTTTGTCAAGGCGCAAAAGTCCAATAGTTATGGAACGAGTTACATAAAAAAATGGATGCACATGGTATGTAGTGTATCCAAAATGGTAGAACATATATCTAGAATTCACTTGTGAAAAAAATGTTTGTGTAAAAGAATATAATGGTTGGAAGCTAGTAGGTATAATTTAGGACTTGTAAAAGATTTCTTTACTAGCTTTGCAAATATAGAAACACACATTTATTTCCATTGTAAAGAGTTTTAGATATTGTAGTCATTATAATCAATTCCTTTTGTTGTAATCCTAAGGTTTTGGGAGGGATAGAGACACCCTAACACTTTGAATCTTGTGGCATATTTTTAAAATGGGTGTAACTATTCGTAATCATAATTATGGATCGTCACACATGTAAAATGGTCGGTGTGTTTTCTGGTTATGATGTTGCAAATGAATCAAATAAATGTGCACATAATAATTTCCCAAGGTCACAATGTCTGAATTCAAATCTCTCGAGGTCATAGTTCCTCAAGTCATAGTTCCCATGGTAAGAGTTCTAAAGGTCAATTTTTTTGAGGTCATAGTTCCAGAGGTCAAAGTTCCATGGGTCATAGCTCTAGAGGTCAAAGTTCTCGATGTCAAAGTTCGTGAGGTCATATTTCCTGAGGTCAAATTTCCAAAGGTCGTGGTTCTATATGTAAAACTTCCAGAGTTCATAGTTCCATAGGTCGTAGTTCATAGGGTCATAGTTCCAAAGGTCATATTTCCACATGTCAAAGTTTAATAGGTCGTAGCTCCTGGGGTCAAAGTTCCATAGGTCATAACTCCTAGGGTTTAAAATTCCAAGGTCATGGTCCCATAGGTCAGTGTTCCAAATTTCAAATTTCCATAGGTCATAGTTTCAGGGGTCATAATTCTTGGGGTCTATTACATACCAAAATGTCACACTTGAGTTTCGCACCCCAAGTGTCACAAGTGTTGCGAAGTGACATATGCATCGTGTTAAGTGTCGCATGCACTATCACAAGTGTAGTATGCACCTTAAAAAGTGTCACATTCATTGTTTTGATTGTTGCAACCACTTGAAACCATGAAAGTAATTTTCCCTTACCCCTAAGTAATATTGGAGGAAGATACCCATCATTTCAAGGCCAAAAACACACCTTTTTCTTGGAAAATCCATTTTTGGGGAATTATGAAGGGTGGCACCCCCTTGGCATGTTGGGGGAGTTCCACTTCATGGAATGGTGCCCTCCTTTCCATGTTATGGGAGCACCGCTTTATAGGATGGAACCCTATGTTCAACTCTAGGGGAGTGTCAGTCTTGCTAGAGGAAATCATGCGATTCGCCACCTATTTCTAAGGGCCAAATCTCGATGGATGAGGTTTGTTGTGTTATAATCCTACCATATGGGATAAATCCTAGGATATAATTCCAACTTAAGGATCCATATCCTCAACCATATCCTTCATTTTCTCATGGTGGTTGTTCCTCTCAAGCCTATATATTGAAGATATTTCGAAGGTGAAGGGGGGAATATTAGAGATATCAAACCTTTTATTCTCAAGGAAGAATCAAAATTTTGATTTCAATATTCATGCAAGGGCTAGATGATGAGATATTGGAGAAGTGATGCATCATCAAGTATGCTTTGTAAGTGCCTCTTTTGGCTTTCCAATTAATATCAATTTGGCATATTCCCTTCAAGTTCAAGTGTTCTACATTTGGTTATCTATTTTTGTTTCAGTCTTCATAGATAGGTGTTCTTTGTATAATCATCTATAGTAGGAGTAAGAGTTCCTTTTCTAGTCTTTTCAGGACTTCAGTTGTGTTGAGGATCTTGGAGATCAAGCCCAGTGATTGGAGCAGCGAGGACGAACATCGTAACAAGGTACACCACATCCTCCCTCTCTCTTTATTGATAGATTGAGTTAGATATATAGGTAAAGTAATAACCACATTTTTACTTCTGTATTTGGACCAAATATAGGAGTCTTTGTCTAAAGGGGAGAATAGCATGTTCGTAGGGTAATATTTATCACAACAGAAAAATGGCGACTCCATTCGGGAAAAACTTTGGCTAGTTTTTCCTCTTTCTCGTCTTGAATCCTTTGGTTGTGATTATATATTTCTTGTTTGATTATTCTTTATAATCCATTTCCTCTTCCCTCTTCCTCATTTAAGAGTTTACAGATCCATTGACTAAGTCTCTATTGAGTTTTATCTTTTGGAAACCATTTTTTTAGTTTTTCTAGAAATTGGCACTCCACTACAGTTCACATGAGGGTGCTATTAGCTTGATTGGAACTCCCCCTAAGCCTCCTAGGGTGCACAATAATTCTCTTTCCCTTTTAAAATATGGGCACCAATATCCATTTTGTGGTGTTTTTTCTTGTTTCAACTTGGTTCTCCTCAATCTTCTTTTGAGAGGCATTTATCCCAGAGTCTCTTGATATGTCTTTTACTTTGCTTGCCTGAGAATTTGATATTTATCACTCATTTTAATTTCCTTATTTTATTTTGAAAAATAATCCTAGTTCTGATGCCCTTGGGTTAGCAATATCCCTTAGTTCATCACACCTTTCAGTTCTCTTATCTTCATCTCGCAAATATTTCAGATTTCTTGATTATTTTGGAGTGTTCATCAACTAGGGTTTGCAAAGACTGTTTCGTATTGAGCTCTTTTTGTCTTCATTGAAACATCTCGCTTTTCTTGATGACTAGGAATATTTTGTTTTCCACAACCCAACCTTGAATGTTTATTATTTCTTCTTATTGTTTGAGGATTTTCTTGAGTGTTTGTCTTCTTTCTCTTTTGCATATTTCTGTCCTTGATTGAACATGTTATCTCACACTTGTTTTCTATTAGTTCTCATCATTTTGAGTGTGCTTTGGTTGATTGTTGTTTTTCCTCATATTTCTTAGTGTCAAACATAGATCTCTTTCATTCCATTTGAAAGTTAAGAAGTGAAAAAGTTTTCATATATCCTTGCATACATAATCAAACAAAGAAACTTTTGCATTCTTAAGAAATTTGCTTTGGTACATGTTTGGAAAAAGAGCTAGTTTTCCATGTGCATTTCGGGTTTTGGAAACACTTAATTGGTATTTTGGCATCATCTTGATCCTAGAAATTGAAAGTTTCATTATTTTGAGTTCTTTCTTTTGTTAAGAAGAATATAACTCTTCTCTTTCCCATACATAGAATTCATTAAAAAGAGAGAACTACGTCTCATTCTTTTGCATTCTATTGGAGTCGAGTCTCTCTCACACCATTAGTTTCGTCTCCATGAACCCTTTGAGTAAAATCCATTAAAATAAATCACGTGTTAATAAAATTAACTAGAATATGTTTTGGTTTTATCACTCCAACAATAGCATAGGATTAGGGTCTTTGGACTAGGAAAAGTGAGTAAATTGTCCAAGACTACTAAATAAACTGTAGAGCAATAAAGAGTCTACAAATCCAACTTTAGTATAAGCATAGTTGGGAAACCCCTCTCACACAGGGGATAAACATGAGGTCGCATGCAAAAAATAAGTGAGGATTACACATCCAAATCTTGACCAATTATAGCGTAAAGAGCGCATACTAGGGATTCTTCCTGAAGTGTAACTGACTCATTTGGTCTCAGTACTTCATGAACTCCAAATATATTCAGGGTCCTATGGAGCCTACTAGTCTCAACTATAACGTGTACCAACCTAGAGGATAACTAGGAGTTGGTAACCTTAGTGTCCTTTCCTAGGTATCTACAAAGGTAATTATGGGGGGATTCCCACAATACCTGGGGCAGACATCGTATCACACTCTCAGTACCCTTGGAGAGTGATCCTGTGAAATTGAGGGTTACTTGCACTGAGAAGGGATGTTAAGTGGAGGTCGGGGTGACTGCTTCTCATTTTTTGTTGTTGGCAACTTGAAATCCCATCTTCAGAAGATCCTTGAACCTATTGTTTCTTGGTTGATTTATTTTAGTTTTCTTAGGAGTGTGTTTCTAGAACATTCATATTCGGCCTTAGGATTGAATATTTCATAGTATACAAGGAATATATTCTAATGTTCAATAACCTCAATGAAAGTTTTCTTACAAAGGAATGATCACAAATCAAACTTCTGATACTGAGAGCGTAGCTTCTGGAAGTGGCCATCACATAGAAGAACCAGTCAAAACCTTCATAGAAAGCCTTGCATCTCACATGAATCCTCTTTTTACTTATCCAGTTGTCCAACCACTCACTAATCCACCATCTATGAGATATTTTGATGCATATTCTTGTTACAAATTATTTCCTTGTTCCACCACTACATGATCTTTTGGCATGAACACACCAGATTTTGGTTTTACTGAAGGAATTAGGAGCTTATATTTTTCCAAAACTCATGTATTTGATACTATCAGTACTTCATATTTACCAGAAACATCAGTGACCCAAGTAACCTTGACTCAACCACTTGATAATACATCTTCCTTTCCACATGGCTAAGGTAATAGTCTTGCTTCACTCTTTCCGCACATGCACATACCAAGTGCTTTACTTGGTCATCCCATTGGTCAGATGGCTAGCAGTCAAGTAGTTCACACAACCATGGTTACAAAATCTACTTAACCTCCATCTCAACCATCGCAGATGAGTACACCCTACATTGGAGGTTAATATTCAATGGGCAGCCAACCTTCAGCTGGGGGGAAACATTTAGTTGTAGGGAAAATGTTTACTGAGGGAAAACCTACGTCATTGAAACATTAACAAGCCTCAGGGAAATCCACTCCTACAATTCCTTTTATCCCTACTACCATTGGCATGTATCTTTGAAAACCATTTCAAGGAGTTTCTAACCCTTTGTGGGGTCAACATAATCCAACGGGAATTCCTCCGTAAGGAACTTTTCCCTATCAATCCATAAACCCCATGGGGCAGATGTCGTATCAAATTGTCATTACCCATGGAGGGTGATCCCATGAAAGTGAAGGTTACTTGAACTGAGAAGGGATGTTACATGGAGTTCAGGGTAACTTCTTCTCATTTTTTTGTTAGTGACTTGATATTTGATCTTCAGAATATCCTTGAACCTATTGTTCCTTGGTTGATTTCTTTTAGTTTTCTTAGGAGTGTGTTTCTTTGAATGTCGTAGTCGGCCATAGGATTGAATATTTCATAGTATAAAAGGTATATATATTGACATTCAAGAACCTCAACACAATTTTTATTATGAAGGAATGATCATAGATCAAACTTCTGAGATGGGAGCGTAGATCCTGGAAGTGCCCATCATGTAGAAGAACTAGTCACAACCTTCGTAGAAAGCATTTAATCTCACGTGAATCCTCTTTTACTTATCCACTTGTCCAAACACTCACTGATCCACCATCTACGATATATTTTGATTCCTATTCTTCTTTAAAATTACCACTCGGTTCCACCACTACATGATCTTTTGGCATGAACCCACCATATTTTGGTTTTACTGAAGGACTTGGGAACTTATCTTTTTCCACAACTCATGTAGTTGATACTGTCAATGCTTCATATTTACTAGAAACATAGGTGACCCAAGTAAACTTGACTCAAGCACTTGATAATAAATCTCCCTTTACACATGGGTAAGGTAATGTTCCTGCTTCACTATTTCCACACATGCACACACCAAGTGCTTTACTTGGTCATCTCGTCGATTAGATGTCTAGAAGTGGTTACACAAGATAATCAACTTCCATCTCAACCATCGCAGATGAGTAAACCCTACATTGGAGGTCAATATTCAATGGGAGGCCAACCTTCAACTGGGGGGAAAGCTTCAGTTGCAGGGAATCATTTTATAGGGGGGAAACATACATCATTGCAACATAAAAAAGCCTCAAGGAAAGCCACTCCTACAAGTCCTTCTATCCCTACTACCATTGTCCTATATCTTGGAAAACCATTTCAAGTAGTTTCTAACCCTTTGTGGGGTCAACATAATCCAATAAGCATTCCTATGCAAAGAACTTTGTGCTATCGATCCATAAACCCCGTGATTTCAACACAAAAACCCCTTCAAACGAAATACATGGGGGAACCATCAGGCCAATATCATTATGTAGGAGTTACATCTATTCAGTCACAGTACATGGGTGGAAAATATGGACAACCACCTTACATGGGTGGACAACCCGAGAAACCACTGTATATGGGAGGACCATCTAGTTTTGTAATCTCGCCGCAACCTGCATATGGTCCTACTAGTGTTCCCATGCCATATGGTTATCACCAGTATCAACATGATAAAAACTGTGATGTCCCAGAAAAAAAATAAAATAATAAAATAATTCTTAACTACGGGAAATTCTTTCCGTTTTTAGTAAATTTGAATTGGAAAATTTTTACCATTTATGGAAATTCCGAATTTTGAATTTGATGATTGTAATTAATGATTATGATTGTTGGGCAGAAACTTGATTTGACCCAACTGACTATTTGACTATGACACTTGTATGAAAACGGAATATTTTACATTGATTGCAGGAGGACAAATGGAACAGCCATGTTAAATTTAGCTGGCCATGACTCCATGAGTGGGGTACACATTGGAATTAAATCTGGGCTGATTGTTACAAGTGGCAAATCAGTGATCTGGCCATTGGCAGCCCCTGAAAATCAGGGATTTAGAAAGCTGCGAAAATTACCCATGGGAGGGGAAAAGTCCTAGCCAAATTAATAAATAGCATATGTGAGGAGGTAGGACGCTGCCAAGTATGCTGGGAAGGAAGACTATGGAGTTTATTCTCTATTTTCTTGTTGTTATGAACACTACGGTGTGAGTGTGAGGCAAGGGAGATACTGTTGGAATTGAAGGACATTGTTGGAGAGGAAATTCTAATTCGCCCTCATGGACTCATGGTCAGGCTAAGGGGTGAATCGGGCAAGTAGATTGGCTACCCTATTCTACGGTTGGGAGGAACATGGTTGTTCCCTTTGTCTTTCCACAATTTGACTCAGATATGTAACTCTACCTTATACTAGTCAAATGTCATGTGTGCAATCTGGTTGCTTCTATGTATAAATTTTGGTTGATGGTTGTGATGGAAAGATCTATTATTTTATTTCATAATCATTGGTTGGAAATGGACTCATTATTTAGATTTGATGTCGAATAGTTACTAAGATATTGGAATGTACCAAACAATAAAAAAAACGAATTCTGTAGTAGTTATTGATTTCATAATAGATTACAGACTACAATTAGCCTCTTAGTTCTGTTAAGTAAAGGGAAAAGTTTAAAATTGTTTTCATGAATACTTGAAGCCATGCACACCAATAACTGTGGCAGATTTCATCCTCCTACAAGCTATTTACAGTATACGATGAGCCTCCCCTAATGAGAATACCAATCCAGTTTTTTTTCAAAGGTAAATATACTCCTTAATACGGGGATATTAAGCGATATGTATATTGAACTGTGTAAATATATCATGAGCATATAGGTATAAATATATTGAGCATTCTAGATGATATAATATGATGCTTGAATAGACTGACCTATTAAGTTATTCAAAAATACTAGACAGGTATACATATAAACATCCACACAGGAATATAATTCAGAAAACTTA
>SNQJ01S0022978.1:108633-134815 GCA_010110895.2 Picea sitchensis | reverse complement strand
TCATGAGCATATAGGTATAAATATATTGAGCATTCTAGATGATATAATATGATGCTTGAATAGACTGACCTATTAAGTTATTCAAAAATACTAGACAGGTATACATATAAACATCCACACAGGAATATAATTCAGAAAACTTATCCAAACCGCATTGCAGAAAATAGAACATATGTACAACAGCATGGTAGTGTGGGTACTTTAGTAATGACCCTGAGGTTTAGAGGCATATCTACAGCATAACCTCTATCATAGGTTTAGAGGCACATCTACAGTAAAACTATTGCCGTAGGTACAATGCTACAGGACATCTATCATAAAGGAGTAAGGAAGCACCTGAAAGGAAAGTAAGCCCGAATCATTTCTGGAAATCCCAATTCCTTTTAACCTCAGATAGTAAACTTTTCTTTCCTGTCAATTTTATACAAGAAACCCCAAAAGAATATGGACAGAGTCCCATAGACTTAAGCTACACGAAACCATTACTTACAGCCGACTCTTAAATCAAAATCGTAAAAGGAGGAATAAGACTCAGGTCCTACTCCTACCAAACGACTAGTGCTATAACAAGAATGCAAGTGTACAAGCTTAAAACGAAATATGAAATTCATCACCCAAGCTCGATGAAAGCAAAACCCCTATGCACAGATTTTTTATACTAGTTTTTTGGTAGTACTCCATTTTTAGTCGAATCTGTTTGAGAAGAGACCATGTACCTAATAATGAGATTTAATTTCTGGAACATAACCAGAGATTTCAAGTATGTAATAGAAAAACATTTGCAGAAACACCAAGGAAAACATTTGAAAAGTGACATACGAAATCCTTTTCACACAAGAAATAATAATCAAGGCATAAATATCAAAATGTTAATTAGTACGACTGTCTGTATCACAAGTCCAACCAGGCACGAGCTTGGCTTAAATTATCTTCGCAACAGAATGTTTATATACAAAAATCAGGGGTGTACCCCATATCAACTGAATATATAACTTGGAACAAATAAGTTCAAACATTAAGGATGAGACAAAGCCTTGACCATCATTGCTTATAAAATCGTAATAGATGGAAGGGCACTGTATTGAAACTCGAATACCTCTTGAAGGAGTGAGAAGGGCGTCCCCATGCTTTGGTGTGACCGCACCTACACAAAATGATGTGGAGCATTACGATATATTCAAGAGGAAAAGAATGATGATTTAATTACATAACATAAATTAGAAAAATGTTCGTTGAATACTTAACTGAAAGGGTGCTCTTTCCAGCTGCCATCACGTTGTCCCGTGCGCCTCCTAGACAGAGAAGGGAGGAGGAGTCTGTGTCACCTTGATGGGTACCCTCACACATTAAGGGGCCTGTCATTAGCGAAGGATACCAGTCTCAATCAAAACACTACAGGAAAATAATTTGCATATAATGACCATAAAATGATATTAAACATAAAATTAATATGACTTTTCAAATATGAACAGGAAGGATTAAATGACCCAGGCCATGAGAATGTTGCTACAATCATTATATGGAACTAGTGAAGTTAACACAGAAACACTCTCAAGTTCAACAGTAGGCCAACAGGTCTATTACACACCCGAGTAAGGGAAGACCGGACTTGACACTCACCAAAGAAAAATGACTGGGAACCAGGACTTTACCGAAAGTTCAAACAAGAAAATATAGCATATTTTGAATGCACTCTTTTAATAAACAATCGTAGTAAGTCCCTCCAAGGAAGGAGAATAACTCGGTCGACGGAAAGACTAGTACAGAGGAGGGGTTAAACCATGAAAAACTAAACCTGGACAGGGTATCACCTACCCTTTCACACTGACATCGAAGATTACTACCGAAAGACAGACCGAGATTAGGAGCAAGCAGAGTCCTACCAAACAAGATAAAGGAAAAAGAGATAGTTGAGGGTAAACTTACCCAGCGTAGAGCTGCTGTCGAGAAGTTCCACCCAAGGTCTTCACCCATCCAGAACAGGGGTCGAATCCTAAACTTTTATCCACGAGGCTAAAGCCAACCAAAGAATGGTCTGAGACGTTCTCATCTCCTTCACTAAACCAAAAACTGGAATGCAAACAAAAATGGACTGAGACGGTGTTTCCTTCCGCACGAAACCAAAACCAGAATGAATGTGAAACTATGGGAGTAACCTTTCGCAAAGAGTAAAGGGGATGGGGTTTCATACCTGGGCCATGTGATTATAGGGTATGTGTCGACTTGTCATTATGGCACACCAGTTGAGCTCTGATCGCACAAACATTTTTCCAAGCGCTTTAAATGTTGCAGATAGGCCTTGAAGGCACGAGGGTTCCAGCCTGTATCGGTGGTTTAGAGTATTAATGGCGAGGTAACTGGATGGATGACTTGCTACAACGATTTTTTTAAACCCAACTACCTTGGCATTAACCACCCGAGGTGAATAGTCCTTATCGTTACCTAACAAGTAAGTTGTGTGAACACGATTATAACCATAACTTCACAAGTTAACCTCTACGTATTTTATTTCCAAGGTGCAAGTTTAATGTTCGAATTGGTTTGAAAACCAATTAAACTTTTGTTTCTGAATAATGTTAACCTCCTCATAGATCCTTTATAGATATCAGATTTGGCATCATAAAGCTATACCTTGTTTAACCCTCGAATTAGTATGAAAGAGACTCAAGGAAGTTGCATCTCCTTAATATAAGGTGGCTTTGGAAAAATGAAAACAATAGATAACAATAAGTTGTAATGAAATATGATATCCCTAGCTAAGAGCTTATGATCACATGTAATCTCACTACCGAAATAGGAGGCAGCGACTTTATATTAATTTAGGATAAGAGGAGTAAAGGGCAATAAGACTGTTGTACATGTACCCAAGAAAAAAAAAATTATGTGAATTTTGAGGTTCATTACATGTGGTATCAGAGAAAAAAGGTCACAATACTGGACCTGAACAGGGCCACAATAACTGCTGAGTATATATATATTCCGATTTTTGTAAAGCTAATAAAGTTCGTATGGTTACAAACAGAAAGTTGTTTCTGTTTTGGGTGCAATATGGCATCTTAGGAAGACGCAGAAGTCAGAATGGGAGAAACCCCGCAGCAAGGACCCCTTGGAGATCCAAGACAGAACAGTGACAGAAGTTAACCCACAGAAATATTAGAAACAATGAGGAACCTTATTGTTGAATTACAGATTTTCAAAGTAGATAATGAAAAATTAAAAAAGGCACAACAAGAGAAACAATAGATAAATGAAGTCCTATTACACAGTACAGTTACCAAGAAAAGCCCAAAGGACGATAATCATGAGGAAGAAGTCAGTAAAAGGGCCTCCAAGAACTCAGGGATGAAAACAGAAAAAGGAGATAGTTCATCAGAAGGAACACCCTCAGCTGAAGAGAAAACTAAATCTAACCGAAAAAGAAAACAAGTAGACCACCTCGAAGGAGAATTTAAAAAAAACTAAACTAGCTACCTTTGATGGAGAATCCAAGACAGGAGAGGAGGCTAAAGCATGGCTGTTGGACATCAAAAAATAAATCCAGATCTACAACTATTCCAGCAACATGAAGGTCAGAATGGCCATCTACAATCTGAAAGGGAAGGCTAGCATTTGGTGGCAGGACCTGAAATTGGCCAAGGGCCTAAAGGAAAAACAGTTGGAATGGTCTGACTTTAAAAAGTATTTCAAAAAACAATACCTTTCGGAAAGTTACTATGAAAGGAAGACAAAAGAGTTCTACACGTTACAAGTTGGATAGATGACAATGGAGGACCTTATAAATAAATTTTTGGAGTTGTTAAGGTTCGTACCATACATCTGTGAGGATAAAGTGAAAATTCAGCGATTTATAAGATGTCTACCACAATCCTACAAGGACAGAAGTGATTTTGAAAACCCCAAATCTTTGAGCGAAGTATTTAGGAAGGCACAAATGTGCTATGATCAGTATAAACAACGGGTAGATCTTTCCAAAACATGGAAGGATAAGAAACAAGAGCGAATATACCAGCGGAAGAAGGGGTACTAGCCAACTCCTTATCGGAATACAACAAAAGGTTTTCCAAGAAAGGATTTTCACTCCAACCATCCAAATACGCAAGGCAGTGGTAAACCAGTAAACCTGGGAATGAAGAAGTTTCGAGACAACCCCCGTGAGCCATTAAAGTGTTGGGAATGCGGAGAAACTCATCTAAGGAGGAACTGTCCGCGTTTGAGTTCAATAAACATAATTGTTTTTCATAATTTGCAGGAAGCCTCGATAGTGGGAGATGTGGGCAGAAGCCTACATCGTATAAATGCAGCCATAGATGGTCGACAAGCTAACCACCAGTCCTCAGTGGTGGAAATTGAAGGTAAAGTCAATGACACTCGAATGTCTGTTTTAATTGACCCTGGAGCTACATTAAGTTGTATTACACCTAATGTGGTAGAGGCAAAAAAACTTAAGAAACTGAAGCACGCAAAATCTTGGCTTGTACAATTAGCTACTGGTACTAAAAGGAAGGTAGTTGAGTTTATTCTGGATTTTGAGTTCAGCTTAGACGATCAAAATATAAAGACTCATTTGAACATCCTACCATTAGGATCTTACGATATGATTATCGGGATGGATTGGTTGGAACAACACAAAGCAGTACTGGACTGCTATACAAAAATACTTAGCTATAGGGACGATTTTGGAACTGTTAGAACAACCCAAGGTATACCAAAACCAGTATCAGTCAGACAAGTTTCAGCAATGCAACTCAAGAAATGTATGAGGAAGGGATGTCAAATTTATGCCATCCAGGTAACGAATCTGCTAGGAAAAGATGATAAGCCAAAATTAGAAGACTTTGTTGTCTTACGTGAGTTCAGAGACATGTTTGTGGATGGGATACCAGAATTACCCCCTAGAAGGGAAATAGACTTCTCCATAGACCTGTTACCTGGTTCTGCCCCTATATCAAAGGCGCCTTACCGGATGAGTCTACTAGAACTGACAGAACTAAAAATACAATTACAGGAATTGTTGGACAAAGAGTACATCAGACTAAGTGTCTCACCGTGGGGAGCACCAGTCCTCTTTGTGAAAAATAAGGATGGTACTCTAAGATTGTGTATCAATTATAGACAGTTGAACAAAATGACTATTAAAAATAAATACCCCTTACCCAGTATAAATGCTTTTTTTGATCAAGTATGGGGGGGCAAGTTCTTTTCAAAATTGGATTTACGATCCGGTTATCATCAAGTTCAGATAAAAGAAGAGGACATAAACAAAACAACATTTCGGACAAGATATGGACAGTATGAGTTTGTAGTCATACCTTTCAGACTCACTAACACCCCAGCCTCATTTATGTGCCTAATGAACAGTATTTTCAGCGAGTACTTGGACAAGTTCATGGTAGTATTCATCAACGATATCCTAGTCTATTCAAAGACAGAGAAGGAACATGAGGAACACTTAAGAATAGTGTTGCAAACGTTAAGGGAGCACAAGCTATACGCCAATTTCGACAAGTGTGACTTCTATTAGAGAGAAATACAATATCTTAGACATGTAATTTCAGCAAAAGGCATTGTCGTAGACCCGGAAAAGATGAAAGCCATTAAGGAATGGCTGGTGCCTAAAGATGTAGCGGATATACAGTCGTTCATGGGAATCACCAGATATTACCGCAGGTTTATAGAAGGGTTTTCCAAGATAGCCTACCCTATCACATGATTACAAAAGAAAGGGACCAGGTTTAACTAGTCGGAGAAATGTCAAGACAGATTCAGAAAACTAAAAGAGTTATTGACAACGACACCCATCTTGAAAGTAGAAAATCTAGATAAATACTTCACCGTATGTGTTGATGCAAGTAAATAAGGACTAGGTGGTGTCCTAACCCAGGAAGGACACGTTATTTGTTATGAGTCCCTGAAATTGAAGGAACACGAGCAAAATTATGTCACTCACGACTTAGAATTAGCAACGGTAATACACACCTTAAAGATGTGGTGACACTACATAATAGGCAGAAGATTCCTATTATTAACAAACAATAGAGGGGTGAAATATTTGTTTAACCAACTAGATCTTAACGCAAGGCAAGCAAGGTGGTTAGCCTTCCTGAGCAAATTCGACTTCGAGGTCAAACATATCAAGGGCAAGGAAAATAAAGTAGTGGATGCTTTAAGTAGAAGAGTCCATGGGTTATTTGAGATAAATGTTAGCCGGGCAGAAAGTGATCTAGAAGGAAGAATAAGAACGACAGGCATTGATGACGAAAATAATGATAGAAGTACCGAACAATACCGCGAACTCAGAGAAACTAGATCTAAGTATCGACGAGAAGGAACTGCTACGATTTAAAAGTAGGCTTTACATACCAGATTCAACAGAGTTAAAATTAACAATCTTGGACGAAGTGCATAAGAAACCATATTCTGGCCACCCAGGTTACCAGAAGACGATAACAACACTTAGGAAACCATTTTATTGGCCTAATATGAAGGGCGAAACAGCAGAATACTTGGCTAGGTGCCAAGATTGTCAGCAGGTTAAGGCTGAACATCAACATCTAGCTGGCCTATTCAAACCATTACCCGTACCAGAATGGAAGTGGAAGACCATATCACTGGATTTTATAACAGGTTTTCCTAAAAATCAGAAACAAAACGATTCTATTATGGTGGTAATTGATAAACTCAGTAAGTCTGCACACTTTATTCCTGTAAAGTCTACTTTTAAAGCTATAAACATTGCTGAAATATTCATGAAATAAATTTTTAGACTGCATGGTATTCCTAAATTGGTGATTTCAGATAGAGATGTAAAATTCACATCTGCCTTTTGGAAGGAATTGTTTGCAGGGCTAAACACTAACTTGAATTTCAGTACGAGTTATCACCTGCAAACAAATGGACAGACCGAAAGAACAAACCAAATCGTGGAGGATATGCTCTGCATGTATGTAAGAACAAAACCAAACAAGTGGGAAGACTATCTACACTTGGTAGAATTTGCATACAATAATGGATACCAGACTTCGGCTAAATTGAGCCCTTTCGAAATAATGTACGGTAGAAAATGTACGAATCCAATTAGCTGGGATAACCCGACTGATAGACTCATGGTAGGACCAGAGATGCTCCAAGAGATGGAAAACACGGTAAGGAAGGTACAACAGAATTTGAAAGAAGCACAGGATAGACAGAAAATCTATGCCGATCAGAAAACAAGACACTTGGAATTTCAAGTGGGAGACCATGTTTATTTAAAAGTCAAAGATTGAAGGAGTTCATTAAAGTTAGGAAACTGTGCCAAGCCGGCACCCAAGTTTTGTGGGGCCTTCGAGATACTAGCTCGAATTGGACCCGTAGCATACCAACTTGCACTCCCGACTAATCTGAAAATTCATAACGTTTTTCATATTTCCTTGTTGAAAAAGTATATTCATGACCCTACTCATATGATTGATTGGAACTTGGTGCAGGTGGAACCCAAAGGAGAGTTCCAGGTGGAACCCCTACGCATTCTGGACCGAAGAGAAATAGCACTTCAGAACAGAGTCGTCGCTCAGATAAAGGTGCAATGGAAGCACTTTAGTCCTGAGGAGGCCACTTGGGAGTTGGAGGGAGATTTGCATAAATCTCATCCACTCCTGTTCCAGGAAAGGAACAAACACTGAGGACAGTGTTTTACTGAAGGGGGAAAGGATGTGATGTCCCAAAAAATAATAATAATAAAATAATTCTTAACTACTGGAAATTCTTTCCGTTGTTAGTAAATTCAAATTGGAAAATTTTTGCCATTTATGGCAATTCCGAATTTAGAATTTGATGATTGGAATTAATGATTATGACTATTGGGTAGAAAATTGATTTGACCCAACTGATTATTTGACTATGACACTTGTATGAAAACATAATATTTTATATTTATTGCAGGAGGACAAATGGAACAACCATGTTAAATTTAGCTGACCATGACTCCATGAGTGGGGAACACATTGGAATTAACTCTGGGCTGATTGTTACAAGTAGCAGATCAGTGATTTGGCCATTGGCAGCCCCTGAAAATCAGGGATTTAGAAAGCTGGGAAAATTACCATGGGAGGGGAAAAGTCCTAGGAAAATTAATAAATAGCATATGTGAGGAGGCAGGATGCTACCAAGTATGCTGGGAAGGAAGACTATGGAGTGTATTCTCTGTTTTCTTGTTGTTATGAATGCTATTGTGTGAGTGTGAGGCAAGGGAGATACTGCTGGAATTGAAGGACATTACTGGAGAGGAAATTCTCATTCGCCCTCATGGACTCATGGTCAGGCTAGGGGGTGAATCGGGCAAGTATATTGGTTTCCCTATTCAATGGTTGGGAGGAACGTGGTTGTTCCCTTTGCCTTTCCACAATTTGACTCTGATATGTAACTCTGCCTTATTCTAGTCAAATGTCATGTGTGCAATCTGGTTGCTTCTATGTATAAATTCTGGTTGATGGCTGTGATGGAAAGATCTATTATTTTATTTCATAATCATTGGCTAGAAATGGACTCATTATTTCGATTTGATGTTGAATAGTTACTAAGATATTGGAATGTACCAAACAATAAAAAAAACGAATTATGTAGTAGTTATTGATTTCATAATAGATTACAGACTATAGTTAGCCTCTTAGTTCTGTTAAGTAAAGGGAAAAATTTAAAATTGTTTGTATAAATACTTGAAGCCAGGCACACCAATAACTGTGGCATATTTCATCCTCCTATAAGCTATTTACAGTATACCATGAGCCTCCCCTAATGAGAATACCAATCCAGTTTTTTTTCAAAGGTAAATATACTCCTTAATACGGGGATATTAAGCGATATGTATATCGAACTGTGTAAATATATCATGAGAATATAGGTATAAATATATTGAGCATTCTAGATGATATAATATGATGTTGGAATAGACTGACCTATTAAAATATTTAAAAATACTAGAAAGGTATACATATAAACATCCACACAGGAATATAATTCAAAAAACTTATCCAAACCCCATTACAGAAAATGGAACATATGTACAACAACATGGTAGTGTGGGTAATTTAGTAATGACCTTGTGGTTTAGAGGCGTATCTACAACGTAACCTCTGTCGTAGGTTTAGAGGCACATCTACAGTAAAACTATTGTCGTAGGTACAATGCTACAGGACATCTATCATAAAGGAGTAAGGAAGCACCTGAAAGGAATGTAAGCTCGAATCATTTCTTGAAATCCCGGTCTCTTAACCTTAGATAGTAAACTTTTCCTTCCTGACGATTTTATACAAGAAACCCCAAAAGAATCTGGACGAAGTCCCACGGACTTAAGCTACATGAAACCATTACTTACAGCCGACTCTTAAATCAAAATCATAAAATGCGGAATAAGACTCAGGTCCTACTCCTACCAAATGACTAGTGCTATAACAAGAATGCAAGTGTACAAGCTTAAAACAAAATCTGAAAGTCATCACCCAAGCTCGGTGAAAGAAAAACCCCTATGCACAAATGTTTTATACTAGTTTTTCGGTAGTACTCCATTTTTAGTTGAATCTGTTTGAGAAGAGACCGTGTACCTAATAATGAGATTTAATTTCTGGAACATAACTAGAGATTTCAAGTATGTAATAACAAAACATTTGCGTAAATACCAAGGAAAACATTTGAAAAGTGACATACAAAATCCTTTTCACATAGGAAATAATAATCAAGGCATAAATATCAAAATGTTAATTAGTACGATTGTTTGTCTATCACAAGTCCAACTAGGCGTGATCTTGGCTTAAATTATCTTCGCACCAGAATGTTTAAATGCAAAAATCAGGGGTGTACCCCGTATCAACCGAATATAGAACTTGGAACAAAAAAGTTCAAACATTAAGGATGAGAGAAAGCCTTGACCATCGTTTCTTATAAACTCGTAATAGATGGAAGGGCACTGTATTGAAACCCGAATACCTCTTGAAGGAGTGAGAAGGGTGTCCCCATGCTTCGGTGTGACCACACCTACACAAAATTATGTGGAGCATTACGATGTATTCAATAGGAAAAGAATGATGATTTAATTACACAACAAAATTTAGAAAATTCTTCGATGAATACTTAACTGAAAGGGTGCTCTTACTAACTGCCATTGCACTGTCCCATGTGCCTCCCAGACAAAGAAGGGAGGAGGAGTTTGTGTCACCCTGATGGGTACCCTCACACATTAAGGGGCCCATCATTAGCGAAGGATACCAGTCTCAATCAAAACACTACAGGAAAAGAATTTGCTTATAATGACCATAAAATGATATTAAACATAAAATTAATATGACTTTTCAAATATGAATACGAAGGATTAAACGACCCTGGCCATGAGAATGTCGCTACAATCATTATATGGAACTAGTGAAGTTAACACAGAAACCCTCTCAAGTTCAATAGTAGGCCAATATGTCTATTACACACCCGAGTAAGGGAAGACCGGACTTGACACTCACCAAAGAAAAACGACTGGGAACTGGGACTTTACCGAAAGTTCAAACAAGAAAATATAGCATATTTTGAATGCACTCTTTTAATAGAAAATCGTAGTAAGTCCCTCCAAGGAAGGAGAATAACTCGGCCGATGGAAATACTAGTACAGAGGAGGGGTTAAACCTTGAAGAACTAAACCTGGCCGGGGTATCACCTACCCTTTCACACTGACTTCGAAGATTACTACCGAAGGACAGACCAAGATCAGGAGCAAGCAGAGTCCTACCAAACAAGATAAAGGAAAAAGAGATAGTCGAGGGTAAACTTACCCAACACAGAGTTGTTGTCGAGAAGTTGCACCCAAGGTTTTCGCCCATCCAAAATAGGGGCCGAATCCTAAACTTTTATCCATGAGGCTAAAGCCAACCAAAGAATGGTATGAGACGTTCTCATCTCCTTCACTAAACTAAAAACTAGAATGCAAACGAAAATGGACTGAGACGGTGTTTCCTTCCGCATGAAACCAAAACCAGAATGAATGTGAAACTATGGGAGTAACCTTTCATAAGGAGTAAAGGGGATGGGGTCTCATACCTGGGCCATGTGATTATAGGGTATGTGTCGACTTTTCATTAGGGCATTCTAGTCGAGCTCTGATCACACATACATTTTTCCAGGTCCTTTAAATGTTGCAGATAGGCCTTTAAGGCACGAGGGTTCCAGCCTGTATCAGTGGTTCAGAGTATTAATGGTGAGGTAACTGGATGGTTGACTTGCTACAACGATTTTGTTAAACCCAACTACCTTGGCATTAACCACCCGAGGTGAATATCCCTTATCGTTACCTAACGAGTAAGTTGTGTGAATGCGATTATAACCATAACTTCACAAGTTAACCTCTGCGTATTTTATTTCCAAGATGCAAGTTTAATGTTTGAATTGATTTGAAAACCAATTAAACTTTTGTTTCTGAATAATATTAACCTCCTCATAGATCCTTTATAGATATCGGATTTGGTATCATAAGGCGATACCTTGTTTAACCCTCGCATTAGTATGAAAGAGACTCAAGGAAGTTGCATCTCCTTAATATAAGGTGGCTTTGGAAAAACGAAAACAATAGATAACAATAATTTGTAATGAAATATGATATCCCTAGATAAGAGCTTATGATCACATGTAATCTCACTACCGAAACAAGAGGCAACGAATTTATATTAATTTAGGATAAGAGGAGTAAAGGGCAATAAGACTGTTGTACATGTACCCAAGAATTTTTTTTTTTATGTGAATTTTGAGGTTCATTACAACCATCAAATTCCATTCTTTTCTATGTTAGATCTTCCATATCTATCATTTTTGAAAAATGATCCCATTCAGCATGCCCTATTTTGGCCCACCATCCCTACCAAATTACCGTCCGACATTATGAAATTCAATGAAAAACCTGGGGAAGATCCTAAAAATCATATTATGACTTTCAATTTATGTTTTTCTTCCAACTCATTTATAGATGATTCCATCTGTCTTAGACTCTTTCATAGAACACATACAGTTTCAATAACAAAATGGTATTTTCAACTGTCGTGTAACTCCTTTCTCGACTTTAATTCTCTTTCCATGGATGTCCTGACACATTTTCAGTTTCCTATATGGTATGATACCGGTACATAGATTTTGAATTCTCTTTGACAATCCTCTTCCATCGACATATCTGATCATATTCATGAGTGGAGACAGAGGAGACAGCTTATTAAAGCTCCAATTCTCGACCAAATCCTTGTGGATTGGTTTACAAAGCCGCTCTTACCTCCCATTTCCCGTGATTTTTCTATGGGAAATGTTGTTACTGAGGAGTAGGCTATTATCTGTGTACATTATTTGGACTTGGTGTAATCCCATTCCGTCACACTTTATGATCTGATCCCTAATGCTCCTCGTCCATTGAACCATCTGTCAAGACCTTCTTTGGAACCAACTTTTATTTCAAACACCACAACTACTTTTGCTCGTGCTCAACCCTCCGAGGTGAATGTGGTCCAATCCACTTCATATCAATAACCAGGAGCTAATAATAAAGAAAGGGTAAATCCAAGAAATATTCTAACGAGCGAGATAATCCAAATACTTTTTATACTCAACTGAATAGGAAGGATAAGTTTCCATGCATGCTTTGCGAGGAATACCACTACATGAAATACTTCCCTCATCATGAGGCAGTCGCTAAATTTTTGAAGGGTACCTCCGAATCGGTTCAACAAAAACATCTGGTTACAAAAAATCCTTCCCCTCTGCAAGGGGGAAACGCAAGTCATTCCCACCATGGGGATGCTTTATCGAGTGCCTCTATGGTATATATGTTTAAGGAGGTTAATGTAACGACTCAAGTGAATACTTATGATACTCGTCTAGGTGATAAAGCTAAAGGAAAGGTTGTCGATCATCCCTCCACATTCTCTCATCCATATTCCACTCAGATTTATATTGAGAAGCCAATTTTTGACGCAGTGTTGTGCTCGCCCAAGAGTGTAATTTGGAAATATACATTTAATCCAAATGTTTGCACTACCCAAAACTACAACATTATTTAATATTTGGCACTAGCGCCTTGTGCTATGTCAGCCCTCGAATTTCTACAACATTGTTCAAGTCAATGTACAACCCTATTGTCAACCATTGGATCAATGGATCCATAGGAGTCAAACCTAATTACGTTTAATCTGGATTATTTTAAGGAGAGGCTCTCCCACCACTTAGCATTCGAAATTAAAATTTTGGTTGGTGGAAAGAACGTCCATCACACTGTTTTGGAAGAGGGAGCCTCCACCTCTATCATGTCTTTGCCTTGTTGGAGAACCCTTGGTTCTCCCAAACTTAGCCAGTCTCCTACCACCTTCAAATAGTTTGATGGACGTGATTTCAAGCCTCACAGAATCTTGTAATCTTTCGTTGTGACTTTAAATGGTGAGACTATATCATTTGATATCGAAGTGGTTGAGGTGCCCTTATATTATAATTTGTTACTTGGTCCTATTTAGTTCTATGCGATTATTGTTGTCGCATATTTGGTGTTTGTTATTTTACGATTTCCTCATCAAGGAAAAATTATGCAGGAGCATCGTCAACGAGAACATGTGGCAGGACAACTCAGTGCCTGGGAATCATTTCGGAATCTAAAACGATGGGAGTTACTATGAATCTTTTGGAGCTGATTGGAAAAATGGAAGAAGATCAAATGCTTGGAAGCTGATGATCACGAGTGATATGGGAGTATTCACTCCTAGCCTTGAATGTAACCAAACTTAGGTAGCAGTTAGGTTTGCATTTTGAGTAGACAAGTAGTCAGGGGGAAACCCTAAGGACCCTCTGAGATAAATAGAGGTTTTGTACGCCCAAATGAGGCTGTTGCGAGTTAGTAGGATTTTTTTAAGTTTTGAGTTATGGTTTTGATATTAGTTGTATCCATTTACTTTTGAATGAATATGATAGAGGAAAATTGATTCAAATGCATAGCACTGTTATTGTTTATAATTATCTGTTATTGTGTTTTCATAAATGAAGGAATTTCATTATGAATGGATGAAATTGTGAATGTTAGTATAAGTTTCAATTGTTTCTCTTTTGTTGAGTAAGTGCAAGGTGTGCACACAGAACAAAAGGAGTGCGTTAAGGGATCTGTTTTGATTTCAAAGCTCAGAAGAGATAGCATGAAACTTCCCCTTTGCAAGGAGTGCAAAGCGACTGCTTCAAGGCATGCACAATCATTTGCAAGAACCAAGTCTTGCATAGGAATATGCTGCAAGGAGTGCATAGATTTATAATTTTTCTAAGTGTCGAAGGGACTCCATAAGAGGTAAAGGAGCGAAAGGTGAAATCCCGACTTGGTTTGGGCCGTTGGATCCAAGAAGATCTAGACTGTTGATCCAATGCCATCGCGATCTCGGATATCGGGAGAACGGAAGTAAGGAGACTCCCAAAGTCGTGAAATGTGAAATCCCGACTTGATCACAGTCGTTTATCAAAGGAAAAGTATGGACCATCGATCTGACGCTCGTAAATATCGGGAAATCGGGGATCAGGAGAACAGAGGTTAACCAACCTCCAAAGTCACGAAATGAGAAATTGTGACTTGATCGTAGTCGTCGATCGGAGGAGGATCATGGACCGTAGATCTAATCATATTGGGAGTTTTCGATATGCGAAATCCCAACGTGCTTGAGAGTTGGGCCCTGGGTCATGACCGAAGGTCTCATTGAAGGAAGATAAGGGAGGAGATAGTACACACTAAACTCATGTAGGGGTTTTGAAGGTTGGGAGAATCAGGGTGATTCACATGAAAATACCCAACACGTGAAATCGGGAAATGCCTTTTGGGTTAGACTCATGGTCACAGCCAGTGGTCGCATGAGAGAAGCTTGTGCCTAGTGCTTGTTCACACGGCAGAGTTTCAACCGCCTAACAAAATCACCATCAGGTATAGATTTCCTTTGCCGAGAAAGGATGATTTAATGGACTGTCTAAGTGGGGAAAACTTCTTTTCTAAGATAGATTTGAAAAGAGGATATCACTAGATAAGAATGAGAGAAGGTGATGAATGGAAGACAACATTTAAGACAAATGAAGGTTTGTATGAATGGCTTGTTATGCCATTTAGATTAACAAATTCCTCGAGTACTTTTATGAGGTTGATGAATGAAATACTAAAAGATTTCATTGGCAATTTTGTGGTTGTATATCTGGATGATATACTGATCTTTAGCAAGACTAATGAGGAGCATTTGAGACACCTGACACTAGTGATAAGGAGACTACAGCAGGAGAAGTTGCTGACAAATCTGAAGAAGTCCTCTTTTATGAAGACAAAGCTCATTTACTTGGGTTTTGTGATCTCTTCAAATGAACTAAATATGGATCCAGAGAAGCTGAAAGCAATCAAATAATGGCCATCACCAAGAAGCATGTTTGAGGTAGGAAGCTTCCATGGATTAACAAGTTTCTATAGGAAGTTCATCAAAGATTTCAGTGGAATTTGTGCACCAATGATGGATACAGTGAAGAAGAAGCACTAGTCTTTTAAATGGAGAGAGGAGGCCAAGAGGAGATTCAATATACTAAAGGAGAAGATAACATAACGACCAATTGAGATAACATAAGATAACATAAAAGACATTTTAGGTGAGATGCGATGCAAGTGGAGTTGCAATTGGAGCAGATTCGAGCCAGGATAATAGACCAGTTGCATGTTTCAATGAGAAGGAGACTAAGAGAAAATACTCCACATATGATAAAGAATTTTATGCCATAATTCAAGCCCTAAAGAAGTGAATACATTTCCTTGTCCCACAGGAATTTGTCTTGTATAGCGATAACCAAGCTTTACAATTCATAATCAGGCAGGAAAAATTGAATCAGAAGCATGCAAAGTGGATTGAGTTTATGAAAATTTTTACTTTTGTCATAAAACATATTGTTGGGAATGCTAACAAAGTTGTTGATTCATTGAGCAGGAGATGTTTGATTCTGCAGGAATTTCAGGTGAAGACCTTGGGATTTGAACACCTTAAGGAAATGTACAGTGATGATCTAGATTTCAAGGAGGCATAGGAGGCATGCGCGAATCCTGTGCTAAGAGATAGGATCTACTGGGAAGAGTATATGATCCAGGAGGGATATGTTTTCAAGGGAAATCAATTATGCATACCAAAATGTTCAATCAGGGACAACCTTTTGAAGGAGAAGCATAGTGGAGGATTGGTTGGACATTTTGGCTATGATAAAACATTTACATAGTTGAGAAGTTCATAATATTGGCCAGGTATGAGGGAAAAAGTGATGAAATTTGTGAATAGATGTAGAATCTGCCAACATGCAAAAGGTAAACGACAGAACACTGGATTGTATCAACCATTGTCGATACCAGAGAGGCCTTGGGATGCGATAAGACTGGATTTTGTGTTAGGACTACCAAAAACGCAAAGAGGATGTGATTCCATATTTGTGGTGGTGGATAGATTTTCAAATATGGTACACTTTATTCCATGTCAGAAGACCAGTGATGAAACCCATGTTGCAAATATGTTTTTCAAGGAAGTTGTGAGACTTCACAGCCTACCCAGAAGCATCGTCTTGGACAGAGACACAAAATTTGTTGGTCATTTTTTTAGAACATTGTGGAAGAATTTGGGGACGGATATGTCCTTCAGCTCAGCTTATCATCCTCGGACAAATGGACAGACTGGGGTGGTAAACATAAGTTTGGGAAACTTTTTGAGGAGTATGTTCATTGAGCATCATAACTAATGGCATTAGATTCTTCCACAAGCAGAATTTTCATACAACGACTCGCCAAACAGAAGCACTGGAAACACCCCATTCCAAATATTGTATGAAATGAAACCCAGGGGAGTATCTGATTTGAGAGACTTAGAACATAATGAGATCAGAAGTGATGGAGCATAAGATTTTGCTGCAGAAATGAAAAAACTCTATAGCCAGATCAGAGGATAGTTGCAGAGCTCTATCCAAGAATATAAGCACAGAGTTGATCAACATCGAAGAGAACCTCAATTTGAAGTAGGAGATCAGGTTCTGGCACATCTAAGGAAAGAAAGGTTTCCTAGGGGAACATATAACAAGTTGAAGATGAAGAAGATAGGTCCATGTAAGATATTAAGGAAGTTTGTTGCAAAGGCCTATGATATTGAGCTTCCATATGATGTGGGCATATCACCCATATTCAACGTTTCAAACCTATACCCTTACAGGGAATATGACTCAGAGGGATCAGAATTTCAAGAGAAGATTCAGTGGAGAAACAAATGCCTATAGCAGAAAAACCTCAGATGGAGAAGATCATTGATCAGAGGATTAGCAAGAAGATGAGGAGGAAGACCCATCTTGAATATCTAGTCAATTGGAAGGGACACCCAATAGAATATGCTAGTTGGGAAAATGAAGTTGATATCCAGAAGCATGGAAATTCGGTGCAGGAGCTCATGGAGAGGAGTCCATAATTTTTTTTTTAGGGGAGTATGATGTAGGATCATCGTCAGGGAGCACTCGTGGTAGGAAAACTCAACGCCTAGGAATAATTTTGGAATATGAAACATTGGGAGTTACTGCAAATCTTTTGGAGCTGATTGGAAAAAAGGAAGAAGATCAAATGCTTGGGAGCTGATAACCACGAGTGATCTAGAGGTTTTCACTCNAGGTTTTGTACACCCAAATGAGGTTGTTGCGACTTAGTAGGAATTTTCTGAGTTTTGAGTTATTGTTTTGATATTAGTTGTATCCATTTACTTTTGAATGAATATGACAAAGGAAAATTGATTCAAATGCATAACATTATTATTGTTTGTATTTCTCTATTATTGTGTTTTCATAAATGAAGGAATTTCGTTATGAATGGATGAAACTGTGAATGCTAGTATAAGTTTCAATTGTTTCTCTTATGTTGAGTAAGTGCAAGGTGTGCACACAGAACGCAAGGAGTCCATGATGGGATTTTTTTCAATTCCAAAGCTCAGAAGAGATAGCACGAACCTTCCTCTTTGCAAGGAGTGCAAAGAAACTACTACAAGGTGTGCACAATTATCTGCAAGAACCAATTCTTCCATAGGAATATGCTACAAGGAGTGCATAGATTTAGAATTTGACTAAGTATCAAAGGGACTCCATAAGAGGTAAAGGAGCGAAAGGTGAAATATTGACCTGGTTTGGGCCATTGGATTCAGGAAGATTTGGACCATCGATATAGTGCCATCGCGATCTCAGATATCAGGAGAACGGAAGTAAGGAGACTCCCAATGTCACGAACCGTGAAATCCCAACTTGATCATAGTCGTTGATCAAAGGAAAATTCATCACCGTCGATCTGATGCTCGCAAATATCGATAAATCAGGGATTGGGAGAACAGAGGTTAACCAACCTCCAAAGTCACGAAATGTGAAATCCTCACTTGATCGTAGCTGTCGATCGAAGGAGAATCGTGGACAATAGATATAATAATATCGGGAGTTCCCGATACGTAAAATCCTGACGTGATTGAGAGTTGAGCCCCGGGTCATGACCGAAGGTCAGATAGAAGGAAGATAAGGGAGGAGATAGTACACGCTAAAATCTTTTCAGGGTTTCAGAGGTTGGGAGAATCGGGGTGATTCACATGAAAAGACCCGACACGCAAAATTACGAAACCCCTTTTGGGTTAGGCTCATGGTCATAGTGAGTGGTCTCATGAGAGAAGCTTGCGCCTACTGCTTTTTTTGCACGGTGAAGTTTCGTGAAAAGGACCTGTGAACATTTATTGAAGATTCCAGCGTGGAATCAAAAAACTGCTCCAACTCAAAGATTGAGAAGATACAGAGACTGGGAGGTCAAGAAACCCTACTGAGGTGGGGGCACTGCATCAAAAAATTATTACTTTTGACGAACTTGACTATACAACTCTAGATATCCACAATGTTGCAATGAATAATGTCCCTTTTCTAGGAAAAACTAGTTTTGAGAGTGTAGTAGTAGGTCTCCTTAAGGATTCCTCCCTCATGGGGGTTTTTCCTTTTCCTTCTCCTCCCACCGCACAGGTTGTCACGTTACATACGATTTTGACTCATGTGCAACAATCCTTAGAATTATCTGATCCTTTGGTAGTACCTAGTCTCAATGAGCATAGTTATTTTCCTATGTCAAGCTCATTAAAAATTAAATGAACACCTACAATAATAATTCATCATCTTTGTCAAGCTCGTTAAAATATGAAATAGACCCCCTTCCATTTGAATCAAGTCTCACTCTGGATCGAATACTTGAACCTTCTTTTCCTCTGTCTAGTGAAAATGTTCCCATTAGTAACGAGATGCATAAATGAGGAAAGAAGAAGAGTCATTGGAGGAAATGACGCTTGGGGGTTAGGTCTCCAGCCTATGGGTATCAAGTTGGAACGACGCCACTAGATTCTATCACCCATGCTGGGGGAAAAATACCTCTAGACAAATACACTTCTAGGAGTGATCCTCACTTGAGGGTCATTCCCATTATAACGTAGTAGTATTTTCTAGAACACTCTTAGTCTTTGTTATTTCTCATGCTTGTAAATACATGAGGATAGGTTATCGAGTTTAGTATTTGTTCTTTCTTTTGCTCGTCAATACATGGGAACAAGTTATCGAGTACACTTTTATCTCTTTTTCGGACTCATAAAATCTATACAAAAAAGGAACTCTATCGAGTCTCCTTTAGACTCTTTTCAGACTCCCTAAACATGAAAAGATTGTCGAGTGAGCTTGTTTCCTTTCACACTCGTTAAAAGTTTTGAAAGGGAATATTTCGAGTGGTAGTTTATCTCTTTTTTGGCCTCGTGAGACTAATCACAAAAAATGAATAATCTAATCAAGCATGATTAGAATATTTCTCCCCTGTAACGTTTTACACTTTTTTCAGGCTTGGGAGACCAAATTTACGAAACATTCATCCATGGAGTTGTCTTTAAGTACTTTTTAGACTATAAATGTGAAAAACCACTGATTTACTTTCTTTAGGCTCGTAAAACTATGCATCAAAGGACCTATGTGAGTCCAATCTCTAGGACTCATATAGGACTGAACCCCTCCATATTCAAGTTTGTTAAACATATGATGAGGGACTCATAGAAGTGATGAGCTATACCAAGCATCTTTATCCTCCTCAAGCTCGTTAAAAAGGAAAGAGGTACTCATCTATCTGGATGGGGGAAAAATTGAAGGAAGATTGTCAAGTTTTTTGGAATCCATTATGGAAGTTATTGTCTCCCTTGAACCTGGCACCTCTTTGCATCCCATCTTACATTTGGGTAATATTGTTGTCTCTAAGTCATATCAATTCTATGTGTTTTCATACTTTTTCATTCTATTGGAAGAGTTCTCTTATTTCCCGTCACATTATGTTCTTGGTATTGGTTGATTCAAATGATACCAAGTCGCTTGTCCTGCCTCATCATGTTCAAGGGAATTTTCACTTCAAACCATCCATATACAGTATTACCAACTTATGTTTCCTTTGTTAGTACATACTCATTCGATCCACCATCTCACATCACTTTCATGTTCCATTTTCATGTTGATGATGGGGGATACATCAAGGACCTCCTTTGACAAGTCTGTTCCTGTCGAATTCAACATATTATCTGATAATTATACTTAGAAACCAGTTAGTACCTTGGGACCTGCATGTCTCAATGATAGGCCTCCTCTCTTTTGATAGCAAGTTTACATCAATGATCTCTGATTGGATGATTCCATGAATGTTCGACGTTATCTCATTTATTCAAATTCGTTGGAATGTACTAAGGTACCTTGGGATTCATTGTCATAATTGGTGATTTCCATCGCACTTGTTAATGGTATACCTCAATGACCAGTAATCAAGTGGTTTCTACCATGTTTGACATCAAGCCATTTATTCACTTGGATATATTCATACTGTTTCAGGATTGGAATGAAGAACTTGGGTTGGGTGCTAAATCTATTATGTGATTTACCTAGGCTACGATGGAGATAATTTTTGCATGCAAATATTTCATTATAACTACCATGTTGGGAATCTTACTGATATATATATACTGTCACATAGATCCACATTGTATTGATCCGTGGCTATGTTTTTTCATCTCGTAGCTCCACTATGTATTTTTCGTGGCTGTGATCAGTACTTCATGTCATGGAGGTATGGATCCATGTTGTATATCTAGTGGCCATATACTTAGTCAGTATTTTCATTGATCTGTAGTGTATTGGTTGGTGACCATGCTTTGATTCATCTCGTATTTCGAGCATAGGTATTCCTACCTTGGAAATGAAACGTATTTGTATACTGATTGATGATTGTTTGCATGTTTTTCGAGGTTCTCCTACTATATCACCCTTGCATTGAATACTTTTTAACGTGTTTCATCCATTAGTTTCTCTTTTGAACTCAGAATTTAGGGGGCATTTTTTACACACCAAAATTTCACACATGATTTTCACACCCTAAGTGTCGCAAGTGTCACAAAGTGATGTATACACCTTGTTAAGTACCGCATGCACTTTCACAAGTGTCATATGCACCTTACCAAGTTTCAATTTCATTTTTATGAGTGTCTCAACCCCTTGACACCATGAAATACATTTTTCATGACCCCTAAGTCATATTGGAGGAAGAAACCCATCATTTCAAGGCAAAAAACACACCTTTTTCTTGGAAAATCGACCATTTTTGGGGCATTTATGAAGGGTGGCGCCCCTTGGCCATGCTAGGGGAGTGACACTTTATGTAATGCAACCCCCCTTTCCATGTTATAGGAGATCCAATTTATAGTATGGTGTCATGTGTTATACTCTTGGCGAGCTCTAGTATTGTTAGAGAGAATCATGGGATCCTCCACCTCTTTCTAAGGGCTTGCTCTCGATGGATGAGGTTTTTTGTGGTCGAATCCTACCCTATGGGGTCTATCCTAAGATCTAATCCCAACTTAAGGATCCATATACTCAACCATATCCTTCATTTTCTCATGTTTTTTTTGCCTCTCAAGCCTATATATTGAAGGTATTTCCAAGGTGAAGGGGGGAAGTTTAGAGATATCAAACCTTTGATTCTGGAGGAAGCATCATCATTTTGATGTAAATATTCATCCAAGGGATGCACAAGGATATCTTAGAGAAGTGTTTCATCATCAAGCATTCTTTGTAAGTGCCTTTTTGGGTTTCCAATTAATATCAACTTCGCTTATTCCCTTCAAGTTCAAGTGTTATACGTTTTATTGTATATTGTCATTTCAATATTCATAGATAGATATTTTTTGTATAATCATATAGATTATAAGAGTTCCTTTTCTATTATTTGTAGTAATTCAGTTGTGTTGAGGAGCTTGGTGATCAATCCCAGGGACCGTAGTAATGAGGACGAACAACGTAACAATGTACGCCACATCTTTCCTCTCTCTTGAATGACTGATTGAGTTAGATCTATATGGAAAGTAGTAACCATTTGTTTACTTTTGTATTTGGACCAAAGATAAGAGTCTTGGTCCAAAGGGGAGCTTGGCTTTTATGTAGGGTAATATTTCTCACAACAAGGTCATAGTTCCAGATGTCATAGTTCCAGAGGTCATAGTTTCACAGGTCAAAGTTTCCAAGGTGAAAGTTCCTAAGGTCAAATTTACCAAGGTCATAGTTTCATAGGTCAAATTTCCATAGGTCATAGTTCCAAAGTTAATATTCCCATGGTTCATATTTCTAGGGGTCAACATTCCATAGGACATTACATGATTCATAGTTCATGGGGTCATAGTTCTAGAGGTCATAGTTCTAGATCTCATAGTTCCACATGTCATAGTTCTTGGGGTCATATTTCCATAGGTCATAGTTCCAGATGTCATAGTTCCAGAGGTCATAGTTTCACAGGTCAAAGTTTCCAAGGTGAAAGTTCCTAAGGTCAAATTTACCAAGGTCATAGTTTCATAGGTCAAATTTCCATAGGTCATAGTTCCAAAGTTAATATTCCCATGGGTCATATTTCTAGGGGTCAACATTCCATAGGACATTACATGATTCATAGTTCATGGGGTCATAGTTCTAGAGGTCATAGTTCTAGATCTCATAGTTCCACATGTCATAGTTCTTGGGGTCATATTTCCATAGGTCATAGTTCCATAGGTAATATATATATAGGGCATAGTTTCTGAGGTCATAGTTCCATAGGTCATATTTCTTAGGGTCATAGTTCCATAGTTCATAGTCCCACAGGTCATAGTTCCACAGGTCATAGTTCTTGGGGTCATAGTTCCTGGAGTCATAGTTCTAGAGGTCATAATTCCATAGGTCATAGTTCCACAGGTCATAGTTGTTAGGGTCATATTTCTAAGGGTTGGAAATTTGTTTTGGACAATTGATTTTCAATTATGTTAACCCTTGGAGATTGATGTCAACCCTTAAAGAAGTCTCGAATCCTTAGAGATATGGTTGATATTGATGGTGATTTAGTTTTCATTAATGGAGTTTTTGATATCAACATATGTGTTGGGTGCATTTGATGAAGTCAACATGAAGCTCTATAGGTCTGGTTACAATAGTCGAAGATGGTTGAGGAATAAGGACATGAAGGACAAAGTAAATGCAGGTAAGACACTCATAGATGGATGATCCTTTTTGTGCTATTTTCGGTGATATGTGGTATGCCAAACGGTTCCTCACGATTAAGGAGATATGGCCTTGTGAAGCTGGAAACCCCGAATAATGCTCAAGAAGACCCTACATTAGTTACAAGTCATGAATCAAAGGGTAAATTTGTTGCAAAAAGAAATTTCAATAATCCCTAAGAATAAGGAAAGAGGTTACCTAGAAAAAAGTATAAATACACATCATCAGACATTCATTTGATACACACAACTACATTGAATATCTATCTTATGAGAATGTCATGGTCTAGTATCTTGGTTTATTGGTGAATCTGACAACAAGTTTGAGGAAAGTTTGAGGAATATTCTAAAATGATTGTCCTTCCATCAAGACACATGGACATGATGAACACAATGTCATTTTTTTTCAATGAAGTCCTTCATAAAGTCACAAAATCATACTTGGGAAGTAACCAATTGTATCTTTTTTCTTTTCTATCCTCCATCAATATCATATGTCACATATTTAAATATTTGCAAGGAAACCTCCTTCCTCCTCAATTCATACTCATCACTTACATGGATGCATTTGCTCAACAATGTCATTCCACTACAGATGGGGTATTTCCCATCTAAGAATGATTTTTGATTTGTAAATAAAGTCTTTAGATCACGAGAATTGAAATATAACTGAGAATTCCTGCAAAAGGGTGTTATGCAAAACACAATGTGTGTGTGTGTGTGTGTGTGTGTGATATAATAATAACCATACTAAATGTGATATCTACAACAACACATGTTACGAATTGTGTTTATTCAAACATACCAAGGCTTGTAGTTATGGAAAAATATTTGGCCTAAGTTAAGTGCACTATGTATTGTTATGAATCTCTCATAAAATTATGTCTGTGTAATGTCAAGAAAGTGTTTAATATGGGTTTCATGGTCCCTATATCTCCTTCTCAATTTTAGTACATACTTTTGGTTGGAAGAAGGCCTTGTGTTCTCATGCCAGAAATCCTAAACTAGTCCCTTAACCACTCCTATTAACTTCATGTCAGAATCAGGTATCCTTCAAGAAAAGGCCCACAAATATATTAGGGAACCTGGGTTGAGGCTATCTCATCTATGAGAATACATTCTAAGGGTTTTCACATTGTATTTGAAAAGGTGAGAGGTTTGTTGTAGAAAACAATGTTTTCTTGTGATCTTGCTAACAATTGTTTGGAACAAGACACATCGGGTTGCATTGAGATATTTTGAACGAGACTTCTGACCAATTATTTGAAAATAATATATAAGGTTTCTAAGAATATCATGACTTGTTTCTACACTTTTGACTATTTTAATGCCTAAAATTCTCCTAACAACAATCAAACTTCTAGATTTTAACAAATATAAAAATAATTGGCATTTAGCAACATCATATTTTGGTTCAAAATATTCTTGAATGATTTTATAAGAGTGATATAGAATAGTATGGTTATGTAACTTACCTTCAAGTGATGCTAGAAAACTTTCATCTACCTGAATGCATATAGGAGTTCTTCATCGCACAATACTCAATCTAGGTAGGGACGATGAACCCCTATTCTCATACTCTTGATCTCCATGTTGTGGAGTTAAGAATGTTTTAGTTCTTTCCCCTTCAATCACTGATAGATCAAGTGTGGGAGGAGATTGTTTTATTTCTTTGTAATTTTCCTTGGTTGTGAGAGGAAAACTCAGAGGTAACCACAGACGGACTTTAGGATGGAAAATGGCCTTTCCAACCAAAGAGGGATCTCTTAATGAATCTATTTTCTAATGATAACTCAACTATAACTCATGTACTTAGGACAACGACCAGATCTGTAAATAAATATAGGGTTTTTTAGATTTGGTTGGTAGGGATGAATAAAAGACCATTGGGCATGGAGTCATAAGGGATATAATTTCCAAGTTTTTAGAACTTGGTTGAAAAGCAAACAATATCAAAGGCTACTCAATCAACTATTGTTAGACTTACAATTTTTAAAGCATGGATAGATGAAAGAGGAAACACTCAAAGCCACACGGAGCATCCAACTAACATGAATTTTTCATCAACTTATCAGACTGAAAAATTGATATCTATTCAATTTCCTACGTTTCATATTCTTACACCATATTAAAATTCAATGTAAAAGTACATTGAATAATCCCTCCAAGTTAACAAATTGTTGTTTTTCCGGGTTTGCATTGCAACTAATGCATCATGAGAGACCATCATTATCTTTCACTCACCCATATAGACAACCACAATCAAACACCATACCAAACCATAATATACAATTTCCAACCATGCCCAACCAAAATCAACCAAATTCAATGTGCCATTACCCTCAATGAATTTCAAAATGTGACAAAAACATTTATGAATGTGACAATGTGACATCACATTTAATCAACACCACAATGTGACATAACCACTCATGAATGTAGGAAGTGAACATACATCAATCGAGATGAATGTATCAATGTTACATAACCAGTGAGGAAGATGGCAATCAAACATAGCCATCAACCATTAAGGAATGTCACAATCCAACATTACCCTTGATAAATGTCGTAAT